>CAUHTR010002792.1:0-27500 GCA_959609185.1 Schmidtea polychroa
GCAGTACCTTTGTGATCAAATTTTTACTTATATTTTTATACACTGGGTAATAATAATAATAATAATAATAATAATAAATATAATAATAATAATAATAATAATAATAATAAGAGTAAATCAATTTGAATGATAACTACATTAATTTTTATTCAAAAATCGACAAATAATATACAAAATAGCAACACCTGTTGCAAGTTTAATATAGTTTTTAAACTTTATTTTGTGCTCGTCGATTTCCTTGGCATTTCGGGCGAGTTGATTTAATACACCCCATCCGCCATTGGCTTCTATCCACTGAGTAAATTTGGATTTGATTATCTAAAAAATGAATATTATTTATATATAGATTATAAAATAAATTACTTCTTGAGACCACTGGTAGTAATGTTCTGAGTCCCATAAACTTTTTTCGATGATAATTTTCATATAAGTGAATCCTACAATTATTCGGGTCCACTTCATTTCTTCGTCGAATAGGCAATTGAAGATTCGATTAAAATAAAATTTTTTTGTTTCAAGGCATTCCATATCCATCATGTTCTGGTAGTTGATATGGTTGTCTTTAATAATTTGTTCAGTCCGATTGATTAGGAAACTGAGGCTTTCCGTAAAGTTTTTGTTGACGATCTCTTTTGGCAAGTTGTCAATGAAATTAGGTCTTGACATTTTTACAGTAATTTAAAATATAATGTTTTATTTATACTACAGAATTGTGTGCCATATGATTCTGATTGGTTGATAGACTATATGAGTTTTGCTACAATATTTCTATTAATACCCTTGTGAGCTGTTGAGTGTGAGCAGTACCATTGCGAGCAGTACCCTTAGGGCAGGGATATTCAACTGGCGGCCCGCGGGCCTGATTAGGCCCGCCGAAATTTGAAAAAGGCCCTTTCAATATCTTGGAATATTACACATATATAAAAAATATTTTGTAAACATTATAATACTTGGTAATAGAATAACAATCACTAAAACCAGTTTATTTTTGTTACTTTGTAATCCGCTACAAAACTAACTACTTTTTAATTGATACGGCCCTCGATTGCCGTTATAAGAAAAATTTGGCCCTTCATAATATTTAGTTGAATACCCATGCCTTAGGGGGACAGAATATCTTGTCGGATAAACTCAGAGTATAACCGTGCGCGTAATCGCAGTTATATGGTTTTGAACCCTTCGATGGTATAATAATTTGGGAATTCAAATTTAAAATTTTTAAATATTTGACCTCAGATTGACCTTACGGTGACCTTAAGCGGACATTAAAATTTGACCTTAAAATCTGACCTAAAAAATACCCAGTCCCCACGGGGTAGGATGTATGACGTCATATGTCTTTATTCTCGGGTCCACATGTTACCCTACTATAAAATTTTAATTAGTTTTTCCCTTAATTTTAATTTTTAAGTTTGAAGTATTTTTCATTTGAATTTTGCACTTAATATGTGCATTTTAATACAACCTCAACATGATTGTTAGAAATTAAAAAATCGTGTTATTTATTTGATTACACAATTTATATATAAAATTTGTTATGTTTGTAATTATATTTTATATAATTTATTAAATAAATTTTAAATGGTTAATAAAATTGTAATTTAATTTTTTTAATGAGTTTTGTCTTAAAAAACTAAAAATTATGTGACCTTTATACTGAATTTATTTGATTTCTAATTATGCACGTTTTATTGAGTAAAGTTCAATATAAATGTAAATAATAAATAAAAATTTTATTAAATAGATTTTAATTAAATTAAATGGCAAAAATATCCCCGTTATATTTATCCACTTATTCAGCTACATGTCACATTCAATATTTAACAATTAAAATTATAATTCGTTGATTGACTAAAATATAATTTTAATATCAAAAATAACAAAAAGTAAATAAATTTTTTATTTTGAGTTGAAAGATATTTTTTATTCTCTCAAATGCTTCAATAAAAACTCTATAAAACATTTTTTTCATAAAAGCTTTTCTGACATAAATAATAGACAAAGGCAGAATTAATAATGTAACCAAATTAATTGAATGAAACAAAAAAATTATTTAATAGTTTTATTATTTAATATATATTAATGATTAATTATTTATAATAAATATTACATTGAAAATGTATTTTTTGGTTTAAAGAAATATTATTGGACTAAAAATTAATTTAAAGAAATCAATATAAATAGTTGAAAAATAATTAAATTAAATGAAAAGTATTATAAAAAGAATATAAAATTTAATTTAATAATAATAATAATAATAATAATAATAAGATGTAAAAAAGATAAGGGAGGACGAAGAAGGGGAAAGTAAAAAACATATAATAAATAATTAGAAAATTTTTAGTTATTGTAAATACTTAACATTTCAATTATTAATACAAATACCAACTCGAACATGGTACTTGGTGGAAAAGTCGTTTCGGCAATATATCCTAAATTTATGTCGATGAGCTTCATGCTTCCTCATTTAAATTCATTTAATGTACAGATAACAAATGTGAGTAGAATTCTTCTGTTGAGCCGCCACCGACTTTTCTAGCATGTATTATTTATGTATATGGCAGTATAGTTTCCTTTATCTCACAAGAAATGCTTCCATATGGGAGCTGTGCTGTTAAATTTTGATTTTTCTATCTTCGTTTTTTATAATTTCTATTTTGATTTTTCAAATTTTAAAATATCATTTTTTCCCATTTTTAATTTAAAATTTTTTTAAATTAAAATTCTGAAAATAAAAATTTTTTGTTTATAATATTGTATAATATTTGTATAAAATCTTTCAAGGAATTTGTAATTTTATATTTTAAAAAATTCTTTATTTGTTTCATTTTAGGTTTAAAAGTATTGTAATTCAGAAATCCGAGGAATATTATTATTTCTATGTTTTAAATATTTTTTTAATAATCATAACACGTATATAATGGATAGTCAGTTTATATACCATAATTATTATTTCAATTTATGAATTATAACAATAACAATGAAAATCACAATTATGTCAATGATTTTATGATAATTAAAATAATTAAACTTTTAATAAAATTAAATAATAAAAGATTTCAGGATAGAAGTGACATGTTTTCTTAGTTTTTGTAAAATTTATATGCTTTAGAAATAAATATTTTAATAAATGTTTTTAATGGTGATTTATAATTTACGTTTTGTGCTAAAATTAATTTTATTTAGAATTATTTGATTAATCTCAACTGACCTGGTATTTATCATGAGAAAGGGTTAACAAAAGAATTTATTTTCTAAATCTCAATTTGATGAAATATGTCTTCTCCTGGAATCCAAAAAATTCTCTAATAGTTATAGAAATTTTTTTTATCAAATCTTTTAGTGAAGTGAAATAACCGAAGAAAATTAATAAATAAATTATCATTTCCAATGACATCTCAATTTTTTATTATTATTGAGTCCAATAGACTGTTCCTAATATAATATTGTAAATGTTAAATTCAGAACTCACTTTTTAGTAGAAATTGTTCGACTATAAAATTATATTATCATTTTTCAAACAAATATGTATTCAAACATGAAATGCTGTAATCGTTTGTGATGGTTGTGCGATCGATCTGGATAGTCTTCAATATATGATAACATTGGACAACAAATATTGGATTGATTGTCGAGAATTTTGGCTTTTGTAGATACGTCGGATAGGAGGAGAAACTGGGTGATAGAATTATGTCGTAATATAAGTTGAAAATAAAATTGAATCTCCAATAAAAATGTGAGCATGTAATGTAGTCTTGAAATTAATTCTTCTATATATTGAGATAATTTGTCAAAGAAAATTCATTATTCAGATTTCTATAAGTTCGATTCATGATAGGCAATTTTAATTTGTGATCAAGATTGTTTGCTTCTGTATTTATTTGAACATTTTTTATAAAACGTCTGAAAAGTAATGCGAATAATACCGTATTAGCCCGAATATAACGAGTGTCAGAATTTAGAAAAAAAATACTCATAAAAATATCAAAAATTAAGGGAAATTCAATCAGATTAGCGCTTGGTTAGGTAATTAAAAGTAACACATAGGTCATATTCATGACAATAAATTTAATTAATTTAAACCAAAATTTAATAAAAATAAAATGTTAAATTGTCGCGTTATATTCTGGCTAATACGGTAATATTTAAACAAAGTAATTTTTCTTTATTTCATTAGTAATGCATTTTCAATTCTGTTTTATTTAATTTTGAATAAGATTAATATAATAATAAATGTCGATGTCCGAGGGACTACACAATCTTATTTTCTGAAATTGAAAATTTCTTGGAAAGAGTTTTTTACATTCTTTTGCTCTCAATGGTCTGTTATTTTTATTTATTTTATATTTAGTTTTCAAAATATTGTATAAATAAAATATTATTATGCGTTTTATAAGGAAAAACACTGAATATTTTCACTTAAAAATTATTCTTTTTCAATGTTTGTCTTAAAATAAAATAAATCAAGGAAAGTGTAAGAATCTACGAATCGCTTCAGGATATATTTTTAAGATGGAAAATTAATTAAAAAAAATACTATGTGAGAATCCGATTGAAAAAATTTTAAATTAAATTATGTTAAAAAATATTTTCAATAAGAAATCTTGAAATTTGACATAGTTTGAAAATGTTTTCAATTTTCTACGACTAAATAGTGGATAATGTTTTGAACATTACGAATTTTTGTCTCTTTTCATAAATGTTGATTTAAAATATTTTATGTTGTTGTTTATCAAGTTGTTTTATTTAATATAAAAATATATAGATCTTAATCTGGTTGATTATAACTTCAACGGGAATTCCGAGACATTTTAAAGATTTGTTAGGATATTTTATGTTGAAATTCGTCAAATTTTTAGATTTTATTTCACTAGATTGAACTAGTTCATTGAAATTCGAAACATAAAACCCTGTCGCCGAGCTTTTCTTATTCTCTTTCAGGGTGAATCTGAATTGATATTATTTCCGTTCAAAGAGTCAATAATTGAATCTTTCATATCACACTTTATCGATTTTATCTTTTCTGTATCCACTAAAGTTATATGCATTGTATCAAAATTAGTTCACTTTTTTCCAAATCGAAAATAATTAAAAAATTACAAAATTCAAGAATTTTGATTTAAATTTGTGTTGGTTAAACGAAGACAAAATTCAGAATCACAAAATTATATTAGAAAAATCAGTCCCAGAAGCTACAAAATGCTGAATGAAATACAAATATAAACAAAGACATCGAGTCAATTCCAAACAATTCATGAAAATTCGATTAATTGTGTTTGATAAACAAGAAAAAATGCAGAAAGAGATATCCAATTAGATACGATCCACAGACCGCCACAACTGTCAGGGAACATAACATTCCAGCATACAAACCAAATAAATTAATACACACAATTCCATCACATGTTAATCGACCGGAACAGATATTTTATTAATATATTTTATAAAAATATGTAATAATACTTGTTTAAAATTTATTATCCAGGTCATTTCCTTTATCTAAAATGATTTGATAAATTAAATTATTCACTTAACGAGCAATGTATTTCGCTATACAGTAATACTTCGTATAACGTTACCCCCGTATAACATAATGAAAGCCGTTGATAACTTCGGTAAGTTTTGGACTGAGGTTAGTGACAAATGCATGAATGGAGCATGTTGTAAGATATGCCAGAAAATGTTCAAAACTAGGAAGTCATTTTGTATCCGGATGTTTGGCAAATGAAGCCAATTTCGGAGGAGAACTTACTGTGTATGATATTATTCAGCTTTTAAGCTACAATGATGAATTAACTGTAGAATATTTAATTAAAATAAGTGGGTCACCAATTAATAAATGTGAAGAAAATGAACCTAAATTAGCAATTAAAAAATTTAAAAAAAGAGTTAAATTCAATCTCATTAGTGGCAGAAATATAATACAAATGAATCCGGTATTTGAATGACCTGCGACAACGAAGCATAAAATTAGTGAGTTATTACTTGCCTACCACGAGTTGGTTAGAGAAGAGAGTTAAAAAGCAAAATAAACTTCCGCTCGAAAAAAATTTCGAAAAAGACTTAAATTTGTTTTAAATGAACTATTTTTTTAATACTTGTGATATATATATATATATATATATATATATATATATATATATATATACATATATATAAAATTTTATTTTTGACCCGTTGAATTATTTGTGTATTTCTAAGTCATACATATATACATACAAATGAAATGTAAACAAATTTTTTTATTTTTCACCGATCTGATATTCGTAACGGTTTCGTACCCCGTTTAAAGTTATTTCGCTTAACGTTGTGGAATTTCGAAACTCATCCTTCATAAGGTATTACTGTTTACTACTACAGAGATCATTTATTATTATTATTATTATTATTATTATTATTATTATTATTATTATTATTATTATTATTATTATTATTATTATTATTATTATTATTATTATTATTATTATTATTATTATTATTATTATTATTATTATATCCCATTCATCAGTGACATACTCGACTTCAAGATCCTGAAAGAACTTAAACGTACCGGTCTTCCAATTCGGATAGCACATAAATATTGGACATTGAGAAAAGCTCTGGCAAACAACATAAATAGAGAAAATAATTGCACAATGAAAAGCTGCCAGACACAGAAAGATATGTGCTTTAGAAAAAACATCGTCTGTTGCATCACGTGCAATGTATGCAATGAAATCTACATTGTAAGTACACTCAGAACCTTCCACCAAAGAGTTAAAGAACATCTAGATCCTGGTAGAACATCCTCGATAAACAGACATCTCCAACAATGTCAGCCAACAGAAGAAAGAAAAAATATTTCAATCGAAATCGTAGCTAATGGAAACATCCAAAAGAAAAATGTCAAATTCAAAGAAGCAATTCTCATCATAAACAGACAGACAAAAATCAACACTAAATAAGAAATCAATGAAATCATGAATTTGATCTGTTGTCATTGACCTTGAGAATAACTGACAATATATAAAAGATATAATAAATTTAAAAATAATAATTAAAATAATATAGAAAATTTTAGGAAATATACTTTCAAAAAATAGGATTTAAAAATCAAAACTGACACATTTATTGAAATATTTAAATAGCGTATATAAATGGTTATTGGAGGCTTTTTTTAAAAATATTTTATTAGGCTTCTAGAAGCTAATTATAGAAGCTTTATAAAAATTTTAAAAATTTTAGTTTGGTTCATTTTGAATTTTAAATGGTATTTATTTCATTTTATTTCAATTTTAATTTTCAATAAAATTTTAGAAATTTTTAATAAAAAAATTCATAAAAAGAAAGTATATATTATATTTATAACCAATGAGAATTAAGAAAAAGGAAATAAAAGAAAGATAGAAATGTATTTTTGGGAAGAAGATTGTTAAATTTCAGGAGATTGACAAGACTATCTTATAGTCGATTTTTTTTTCATTAAATACATTATTCGCAGCAAAAGCCTTAAATTATCCCTTTATTGTTTTATTATTATTATTATTATTATTATTATTATTATTATTATTATTATTATTATTATTATTATTTGCAAAAATGTCATTAGAAATAAATACATAATATACTAAATTTATTATTTATTACATTTATTGTTATTAATAAAACAGTTGAAAATTCTATGACAAAAAATGAATGTTATGCTGTTACATTAATAAATGTTCGGACTTTTATTATTTTAATCTAATTATGGAACTTCATTAATAAAAATTATAATAAGAATCAAAAAGAAATTTTAGATTATGCATGTGAAAATTAAATATCCTGTTCTGCTCCATAGAAAAAATCAAAATGAATATTAAATAATTTATGATAATTTGAATAGATGGACTTTTTCAAATAAAGTTCACGCTAAAATTTTTTTATTTATTTATATAAGTGATAAATAAAATATTATAGTTATAAATATAATAAAATGTATTTCTTACAAGATTCAATAAAACTGTCGGTTATTAATAGTTTTGAGTAATTGAATTGTTCCTGCAGCCATCTCCACGTTTCTTTTATATTCAAATCGCAAAATTCCCAATTCAAAATGTTGTCAACAAAATAACCATACTAATAGAATTGTTCAATGAACAAATGATATAGCGAGTCAACTCTTTTAGAAGGCAGGTAAAGCGATGGGAGATTACTTCACATCTTTCTAATTTTGTATATCAAACATTGAATTTCTATCCTTCAACTATCATAGTGAATTGGCTGTTTTCTCATAATTTTTATAGGGCGCTGCTTCATCAATCATTCAGAGAAATAAAACTGATTTTATAAATTGTTTTATTCGTCTTTCCAATTTTTATTCGTCTTTTACTATCCGACCATAACATTACCTTCGAAAGTATCATTTCTTTAATGTATTATAGTTTTCAATTAATTTTTACACTTTAATTTTATTTTCGAGTTTTGTCTAAAATATAGTTTTTTTTGCTCTACATACAATAATCTACACCTCTTATATTAATTTTACAATACCCAGAATATATCAAACGCCCGCCTGCGTGGAATGTACGCATTGAATGCCCACTGAGAGCGCCTCTGAAACCAAATTAATAAATTTGCCAACAATTGTAAAAAGAAATAAAAGTTTCAATGGCTGGGATATTCAATTTTGGTATCAAACTAGAATATATATTAATATCGACTTAAAGCAAATATTATAAACTAAACATTGATAAAAATGCACATTAGCAGTTACTAAATAGTGCTATTTTGACGGTTCTTGATCATGTTACGCTTGTAGGAATAACGGGAAAAATTATGACAGCTCTAACCTCTAATCCTACTTGAACAAATGACGTCACAGATTTAAAAAATTAAATCTTTTAATTAACTTTTCTAACTCGCTAAAAATCATAAATATTCCTAATTAACTTAATGTTAACCCTTAAGCCACGGAAATAGAATTACGCCCATTCCGAAATTCTCGACCAAACTGACCGTTACAAGCAAACCATGTATTTGATGTGTTCAAACATGAAAGTTTTTGATGAACCGTTTTAGTTGTTAAAGAGTTAATATCAATCCAACCATCAAGATGTGCATGGGTCTAAATATAAATAACGAATGAATTTCTGTATTTTATCTACCAATTTCAAATATATACTTTTCAAATACTCGTTTTGTTCATTTAATCAGCTTCAGTGTGTGGCAACAACGATGATGATTTCAAGATAATATAAACCGTTATTAATCAATACAACGTATTACCAATTTACGGCAGCGCTAATTACTCGATATTATTGCAACCCTTCAAGATGAACAGCACATCTAATTTTGACAATCGGCCAAAACTATCAAATTGCTTTCCTTGCTTCACTTTGAAATTACTTGATATACGCAATTATTCGATCTGTTTTCATCCTTTATAATTGTCCTCCTGGTTTTCTTGTCAACTAGTAAACCCTTTNAATTCTGTCCTTGAATCCTCTTTTGTTTTGCTTTTATAGTTTACCATTCAATAACTCTTACAGATAATTAGTTTTACTTCCAACACAATTTCTTGGATGTTCCTAATTTCCCACTATCTCTGACAGCTGTCTAGACATGTAATATTTTATTTTCCCATTCCTGTTTTTCCATCATTTCCCATTACCTGTTACGATACATTTTAATAAAAATAGTCAAGTTTATTTAAATGATTTGTAAA
The DNA here is from genome assembly GCA_959609185.1 of Schmidtea polychroa. Taxonomy (NCBI): domain Eukaryota; kingdom Metazoa; phylum Platyhelminthes; order Tricladida; family Dugesiidae; genus Schmidtea; species Schmidtea polychroa. Next base: position 9,686 of record CAUHTR010002792.1, read on the forward strand.
GCTCTATATTAACAAATCAAGGTTTTTTTTTAATTTTTCATGTCTAATATCGATTAAATTTTAATAATGTCTTCATTTTATCATTATCCATTGACATTAACCAGCATAAGTTTTCCGGTCTTATTAAAAAATATCCACGTTCCTCGTCTGCATAAAAATTCCTAATCAATATATATTGGCAATCAAAAAAAAAGAGACCAAATATATTTTACTAAAAATTCTACAAAATGAGATAAATTAAAAAATAATCAAATAATAATCAATAAATAATAATCAATAAATATAAATACAATAATCAATAATAATGATCAATAAATATGTATTAAATACAATAATCAATAAATATATAATAACAATAATCAATAAATAATAATAATCAATAAATATAAATACAATAATCAATAATAATGATCAATAAATATATATTAAATACAATAATCAATAAATATATAGTAGCAATAATCAATAAAAAAATAATCAATAAATAATAATAATAATAATAATAGGAGGCGGCGGCGGCATGAAAAGAGCCAATTTCATCGAGCGACACTGAAATTAAATAATTATTGCAAATTGAAAAATATAACTTTCCATGAATTTCTGATGAATAAAATAAAAGTCAAAATCAAAAAGGTGACAGAAGCAAGTATTTACACAAGTATTTATTAATGAGGCCGTGTAGCCAGAATTGCGGGATCAGAAGGCTGCCTGGTACGCCAGGCGTGATGTCCTTGGTTGACGAAGCTTGCATCGGAGCGCACTCTCTTATCAGAAGTCTGAGTGCGTTCCCCGTGATTCAACACGTCCTGTATGTGCTGGATTATGAGATCAATCCCAACAACATTATCAGCGCCTCGCGGTAATATTATATCTGCGTATTTCTTGGTCTGAAAAATTACTGTTTTATTTGCGGTTTCATCATTTTGTAGAATTCGTTATTAAAGATTGGCAGCGTTAGATGCTAAAATTGACAAATGTCAATAATGTTTGTAACTAAATCGATCTCTGTAAATATTTGCAAATTTTAATGATATAATCATCATTTGGACGTGTTAACAGATTTTAGGTTTTCCTTTCTCGCCAGTGTCCTACTTATGTTGATATGTTGATATGTTGTACTAATACCCACTCAATACATATCGGATGACATGAAACATTATTTACAAGTGCATAATTCTAATATCAATGCAAATCAATATAATTGAGAAATTAATTTATTGATATTGATTTCCAAATGATTATTTGACAAATATAAATTTTAGACATCCGTAAAAAATATTTTAATCCTTTAAATTTTGTTTAAATCGTCGATTACATCATCAATTTGGAATGCACAATATATTTATCTATCTAATTTCCTAACACGATTTCCCGCCCGATAGACGGTAAGTGGTAAAGGCATATTTTCTTATGATATTGCTACATCGATGGGTGTTTTATAGTCAATAATAGAATTACCACCTTACGATAACGATTGTCTATGAAAGTGATGTGCAAATCGATTGACTAATTGTAATTGTGATAAAGTTTGAATAAAGTTGTCTTGTGTTGGGTTTTAGAGATTTGATTGGAAAATACATGAGGAGACAGAAACAAATACCTGCAAGCTTGTAAACCTTTAGTATTTTTTTAACTTGTAATAGTGTAAAATATTTTAATCCATTACAAGTTAAAAAAATTCTAAAAGTTTACGGATGCCCATGTAAACAGTTTCTGTGTATGACGGTGTCTCCAGAGGCGAATATGATTTTCCGTACGCCATGTTTACAAGTTTGCAGATATTTTTTCTGTGATTTAGCGAATTTGCACGTGATGTGATTTCCAGTGTAGCAGGGAAATTATGCAATAGAGTTGAATCAGCAATATTGTATACTTACCTGGCGCGAAGAGAAATCTTCGCGTCTCCTGCATAGTACTGATGAGAGCCAAAAGCTCGAAACTAGTCTACTGTTGGGTTTTGCACTGGGTATCACAAAGCTTGTAACGTTTATATATATATATATATATATATATATTACGTATTGGATAATTAAAACAAAAATTTTAAAAAAATGTATGGAGAGCTTATTCGGCAAAAAAAGTTTGTGAGAGTCGAGGATTCCTGTTGTGCTGGAGTGCACAATACTATCTAAACCCAACACAAGACAATTTTATTCAAACTTTATCACAATTACAATTTGTCACTCGATTTGCACTTCTCTTTCATAGAGAATCGTTATCGTAAGACAGCTTGCTGAAGGGAAATTCACATTTCCTGGTACGATAAGTTACAATTTCCCTAAGTTTTATTAAAATTATTTTCTCTTTGGAACTCTTGCATTTCTTAAACTCTCTAATTGTTTTTTCGACCAACTGATAACTCCAATTCTTATCCAATATTGAATCAACATTATTTTAATTCCTTTCTCTAACGCGTTGGTTACCGAGGGATTATTGAAATTATACCAATTTCATTCCAAAACGCGCACTCGGTCGAATTCACTTCATCTTTTTATTAGTTTGTAATTTTATTACAACTTCGTCTAGGGACTCCTCGGTAGATTTTTATTATTGGTTTTGGATTTGTCTCATGATTTCGCGTTCAACCATACCCGATTTTCCCCCGATTGATGTTAATCTTTAAATTTTAACAATTTTTAATTAATTTTGCACTTTTATTTTGGTGTTTTTATTGATTTTTATTCCACTTTCGTTTTATTTTGTGCATTTATACATTACTCCGACATTTATATATTTTCGATATTGATAAAACAAACTCAAAATCAAAAATCAAAAATACGATAACTTATAATTTCCTAGAAATCAATAATTACCAATTTCGTGACAAATTCAAAATTTTAAACTTCCAAGGGTTTTTAGAATTTATAAAAAAAGATTTTATGTAATCATGTGAAGGATTCTGAATAAAGTTTTTTCATTATTAAGAAAATTAATCGATAATCTTCGAATATGTGCACATTTTAACATTTTATTAATAGATTTTTGTAATTCTAAAAATTTGTTAAATTATAATTGCCATGACAATAGTAGAAATTGAACAATATATTATATTTCTCCCCGATAATGTCATATGAAATTGAATGTTTCTATTGATTAATTATTTCCCCATCAATGGGCTACCGGATGTTGTCAAAATTTCATTGATTAAAGAAAAGTAGAAATTTTTACATGGGTTACATAATTTATGGACTTATTTGGGGGGGGGGTGGTTATAAATTTAGGGTTATTTTTAAAATAAAATGAACAACAATTTTACCGGCAAACAAAATTCTTCAAAAGCTGGCTTGACGAATTCAAAATAGTTCGCCAATATTTTTTCGATATCTCGCTTGTTTTGTTCGACATCCCTTGTAACTGATAAAAAAATAAATACTAATGACAGACAACAAGTATTTACAATTATCATTTTGAACATCGTAATCATGGTTACAGTAAATAATTTTAATTTTAAATATACATTTTCAGATTTGGATTTAGAGGCCAAAATGATCGGAAAAAATAGTTAAAAATGTAGGAAAACCAAATTTTAATAATTATTTTTAAAACATCTATTGCTATATGTATACAAATACTAATTCCTTTCCTTTCACACTCCTAAGTTCCAAAAAATCCATATTTACTATATACACAAAGCCTAGTAGAGAAAGTGCGGGCCCGGGCCAAATTTGTTTTTGGTGTCCCTTTTTAATGAAAAATAAAAAATATTGAGCAACAAAACAATATAAAAGCAAATTTTAATATATTAAAGATTTTCGGGCTTTTGAAATTCCAAATTTATCAATTATTTTACTAAAATTAAGGTTTCTTTCAGTATCGTTATTAATATGCAGCATTGCCAATCCCTTTAGTCGCTCTTGTGCCATTTTAGATCTAAAGAAATTCTTAATATGTTTTTGAGTTGAAAACGTACGTTCAGAGTCGGCTACAGAAACTGCGGTCGTCAAAAGGATTCTTAACACAACTACAAGAATTATAAAAATTGATTTCAATTAAAGATTTAAGGACTTCTTTTGGCTTTGATGATTTAAAGTTAGTTACGTAAATTATTTTAAAAAATATCATTTCATCATACAGGTCTATTGAAATGTCATCAGAAAATTTACTTTTAATCTTGTCGCAGGGGAAATTCCGTATTTGTATTTTTTAAATAATTATTTTTTATTGATATTTGAAAAATCATTTAAAATTAATTTAAATTTTACTTTATCATACCCATGACTTCATACGAGAAATACATAAGAGAATTGTTTTCAAGAACAGAAGTTGAAATTTATGAATTTTTAAATCAAAAGGAATTATGAAAAGTATGATCAAATGTCTTTATTGTGAAAATAATATGAATATTTTTGTGTGCAATAACATCAACGACGGAAAAGTTTGTAAATGTAATAACCATGCATGTATAAAATATCAAACAACGAGGAGTATTCGTGCTGTAAGTATTTTTTATGGTTCAAACGTTAGTTTAAAAAATTACTTGGAATTAATATGTCGATTTTCTAAAGAGAATATTTGAATTTAAAAAAAGATTTAACAATAGAGAAAGTTACAGCTGTAAATTTTTAAACTGTTTTAAGCAATATTTTGTAGGTAATTTTATTGTTCTCGGCAGTAAAAGAGTAATCGACAAAAGTGTATTCTGTCAGAAACCAAAATACCACATATGGGTTACTGGGTCGTTGGTGAAATTTAAATAATTATTTCTCTGACTCCAGCGTTCCTTTCGTTGACCCACAAATAACAATTAACGCTGGAAACTTTATTGAATACCATAAATATTTTCACGATGATACAATTGGCTCAACAAGCTAACTACCGACTGACTTGGATTTACTCGCCGAACTTTACTCTGTTATTAAATGAATAAGTAACCGTTGCTTATCCCTTTATTTCTGTTTTTTTCCAAGTTTCTCTGCTTCAAATCTCTTCAAATTCTCCAAAAAATGTCGTCGTATTATCTCAATTATTCTGTCCTTTGTCTCAAATCTTCTGTCAATACTCTGTTCCAAAATATTCTGACGCAAATGTTCTCTCTTAATCGTTCTGTCGCACTATTTCTTTCTCAACTGTTCTGTCTGTTTCCTCCTTTGAAAACTCGTCACTTTGTGGCACTTCGGTGTATCTTTAATTTTCCATTTCTTTCTCCAACAAAATTCCCCGACTTTTCCATGCACTAGAGTCATCTTTGACAGCTGCTTCATCAATGAACTTTCTTTTAATTTCAAATGATGCACGAATGGAGAAATTTTCAAAATATTTCTTACTCATCACTTTTTCCCATATCATTGGTTTTATTGAATTAATTAGTGCATCTTTATTCTCAGCTTCGGCGTCCAAAATTGCATCTCTTGCTTCTACCAATAAACACAGCACAAAATCTCTTATTTAAACAATCTCTGTTTTTTCCTTTGAGGATATTTTCGTACGCATGAGTTAATAATTGAATAGAGAATATTCGTACACAGGCATTCAATAAATATTTTATATTTCAATTTTCAATAATTCTTGAATATATTTCATTTTACCGTCAAACCAATTAATAACTTCGATATTATATCATTTATTATATTATTTATTATTTTATTATATTATTTAAATCTATTTAAAATTGGAAATTAAATACTAATTCTATTTAATTACTTTCACAACTCTGATGCTAGAGTTTTCATGTTCAAACTTGTCAATTTATTAATTAGAAATCTATGGCAGGCTTGCACATTCAATATTGAGAAATTATTTATTGCAAGAATTTTCTGTTGAAAGCTTTCATTTCGATTTGTGTGACATTAGAGAGAATAGTGCATTTTTAGTAACAAAAATTGTTTGCGTACCAAGCTAATTTCAAAATTTATTTATAAGATATATTTATGTAAATAAATATCTTAGTTATAGATTAGGATTGCTATTATGGTAAAAATTCGAAGAGATCTTGAATTGCGAAAAAATCTAACCCAAATAAAAGAAGACCAATCAGACATGGAATCTGATGCATCTGCTTCTAATTCCGAACTATATGAAATATAGAAACATTACCACAGGCAATTCTTTTACAAGCCTATAAAAAAAGTTGCGCAAAAACTTCTTTCGCTGGAACAATACGAAAAATAATGTCAATGACAAAGATATATATAATTCAGAGTTTATATATATATTCATTTATTTTACTGCCTGTTTGATATTACTCCGTTAATATATCTTTATTTATTCCTTACTATGTCTTATATAAATTTATTCCTTTACTTTCTTTATTTAATTCATAATTTTGATGTGTCTATATTTTCTTTAATTATTTTTTAAATATTTATTTTTAGATATTAGTTTTTTAGGTATTGTATAAAATCTAATAAAATTTTTATGTATTTTATGAAGTTTTCAGATTTTATAAATATAATTAATAATTAGAAAAAAAATCGCCTTTAAATATGATAAAAATTAAATCGAATAAATATAATTTATATTTGTAATTATACACTAATATACACGCACTAACTCACAAACGTAAAATAAGCTATATAGAATGACCAGGCCCGCCGACAGCAATTCCGGACCCCAGGCAGAGCATTTCATGGGCCCCTAAACAATCTCATCTTTAGGCTTTATCAGTGATGTATTTATCAAAAATGAACTGGAAGTCGGAACAGGACCAAAGGGTGAGTGAAACATGATTGTGAGAAATTCAATATAAAAAACAATAAAAACTGATATAATTTAATGAACCGCTATGGGTTGAACCCAGTGTGGGCCCTCGGCTACTGATATAATTCAATGAACTGGCGGTTTGAACCCCCTAATTACCGGCAAATACATCACTGGGCTTTATAAGAAAAATAGAAAAAAATAGAATTTTGCAATAATAAAAGTACGTATACGACCGTACAATATTCTATTCATAGAACAACTATTTTACTCAGACTTTAATTTTCAAATTTAGGTTAGTCAAAAAACAAATTTTCTGATTTAGCTGATATAAAATCGTTTATAATATTATTGAAGTTATCGAAGTTAGTAAATATAACAGTTTTTAATTCCAGCATTAAAAAATTCAAAACTTTATTTAGTCTATTTATGAATATTGATACCGATGTTTAATTAACTACTTGTTGATGTTCGTTCAATTTATTCTGATGGAATTCAGATGCTTGAACTTTCAAATGATTGTAGTTAAGTCAACTCAAGTGTCAGTAATATTATATTTAAATACATAAAAAAATCGAACCCGGACCCTAAACATCACTGGGCTCCCTCTGTCGGAGGGCCTGAGAATGACGCATTTTCATAAGAATTTAATGCTAACAAATATTTATGGATAGACAGTATGAACGATGTTGTTATTTTTTTCATATTATGTAATGTTATGAGTTGATTAAAGTTTTATTCAGAGTTAAATATTTTATGTTTTCTTTTCATAATTCAATTTTTGTATCGAAAGCATTTTATATTTCACATGCACCAGTTTCCGGCCGACAATCAAAAATCAACCACATTCAGAACATCAGGAATGTCGTGGTAGTTGATCTGTCATACACCGTTAATCCGATAGACTTCCTATATTAATGTGAACATATGCATTGCGGAGGGTGGAAGTAACAAGCTGTGCCATTCAACCGGCAAGTTAAATTAAATAGTAATATTCAAACATCGTGTCCACGATCTTAAATACAGTACATTGAGGGTTAATTTGGTCAAAGGCAGGTGGACAAGACAATTTTAACATTTAAAAAACGACTACTAATAAACCTACAGATAAATAAAGCCTCTATAAACAATCTACAATCAAGCAATTATGTCTGTCATTAAAAAATGAAGACAACAACCCAGAAAAACCTTAAAAGCTCATGCCTAAACTTTCAAATTATCAGATACCAAATTAACCAACCATTTACAACTACAAAAGAAAATATAGGTGAATTATCAAACATTAAGGTCACAAACAGTAATGTAGGGCTGTAACGACACAATTTTCCGTCTAACGATAGCATAAGATAGTGCAGTTTAAACACCTCTACGTCATTAAACCAAAACAATGTCATAAGTAACGAGATAACCGCAATTGCTTTTACCCACAAAAGTTGGTGTGTCAGCCTCGATAAAAACATTAGTTCTTCCGCCCCCCCCAATTATTGAATTATCGAATAATGACCTAAATTTACCTTACAACGATTAAGTTATTTGATGTACACAACAGTAAGTAAGTAAATATTCCACAAACTATAAAAGCCCTACTGCTAGCTAAATTTGTAATAATTTTCGACGAAACCTCACATGTCAGAAAAATCAAAACCAACGAAATCATTTGATGCAGCGACGAGGTACCCGATCTAATTGAATCACAATTACCATTGTAAGAACAATTCTATTTAAATTTGTACATGATTAATTTTGAAAAATGTCATGACATCTTGGGGTCTCCAACTACCGAACACATCGAGCTTCAAAATAGTAGTCGATGAAGATAAATCTAATTCGATAAATACCACACCGGATAAACTATTTGTTGATAATTAAATAATGATTAGAGACCATTAGAGATAGATGTTTCCGGCGTCCAAGCAATAATAGTAGTCATTCGAGAAAGTTAAATTTTCCTTCCAAAGTCTTGGAAAATTAACTTATACTGGGATTCGATCAATCGATGTCGCAACAATATGGAGTGATGAATAGAACAAGCGTGTGTCGATTAAATTACTAACATTAACAAATAAGCATTTAATGAATTACAGTAGAGAGTGTTGATCAATATTTGATTAATTAAATTACGATGAGGCAAATAAGAAACTATAATGCGGTGTCATGGCTATCGGGAAATGCGAGGTGTGAGAGATACGTATGAAGTGATGTATGGCTGGCATTGCGTGAACGGTAACAATAAATATTGATAGAAGTATGCATGAGGGAAAAGCATCATTTGCTAAGTCTTATTGATCACGACTCAACGTTGATTGGCAGAAATAAATATGTGACTTATTTCCACCTTATGTTTAGTTATAACACAAACTGCTTAAAAGAAAGACCAGTTGAAGATGGATAGTAAATTATTTGTTTAAATTTAGAAAATCAATGTTTAAACCTGATTGTATATTTTTAATTAATTTGTGTGTACTTTATTCTTGAAAACTATATTTTTAAGATCGATATAGTGGATTTAATATTCGATTCTAACACTGAATTGTTTTATCTGACTCCAAAGATAAACTTTCTGGTGTGAAGGTGCATTTAGATACAAATAAAAAAAATTCGATTCAATAGTAGTGATAATAAGATATATTAATAAATTCAATTATGTTTGTTCACATAAAATGCCGCCATTTTTTCTAGGATAGAAATCGGTTATTCAAACCTTCCTCAGAAATAAGATGTCAAACGCTGGGGCTACTTGGTTATCGCAACGCTGATCTATGATGAAAGAATACAAGAGTGATGGAGACTACCGAAATTTATGCGATTACTTGACTAGATTGTCCTAGCGTTGACCTAATTCTAGTCTGCTCAAAGTTTACTTCCAGGAAGGTAAATCAACTAGTATAGCTGATACCTATAGTTTAATTCATGAAAAATAAATTATCTGTTTTTCACTTTACTGACAATCTCTTATATATTACTGTAGTAACTGTCCTACTCATTTTTGATCAGTGCTACTCTAATTTATGCTCTGGTCATGCTCTCTCAATATATCGTATGAATGACTTAAATCAACGAAAGAAACAAAAATCAGTTTTTATTGATTGGTCTATTGTCTCCGACTATATTTTTCAATTTATTTATATTAAATTTTAAACTTTTATTTATATTTTTCGTAATTATTCATTATTATTTGTATCTAATTATATTTTATAAATTACTATATTTATGCTTTTTCTAATTATGGTAATTAATCGATACTAATTTTATATTTTATCGATTTAAAGTAATAATTTATTTCTACATCATATTTATAGTAATTTAAAATATCCTATATATAATTCTCTACCAACTTAGTTAATTCCAGCTATAATTTACACAATTTAGGATATCCCAACCCCAACAGAATATTCTGAATTAATGAGTTCTTTTGCAGTTCTAAATTCTCGAAATGAGCTATTTCAAATTTTTCATTAAATTTCGTTTTTGTATTTTTATATTTTGAATTAGATTTTTAAATTTAATAAATTTTTTTTTTAACAAAAACAATTTTTCTATTTTTTCATTATATAGGGAGCTATGAATGTTGCTGGACCTGGGCCTTATGCTATACTAGAATATTGTTTGGTTTCTTTCATAGATGAATCCATTAACTGTTATGGTGTCTCCCCCAATTTCTAAGTTTGTCGAAGCTTTGCGTTTTCCGTTCAATTTGCACTTGGCCATTGGTCAAAGTAGAATTTCCTTCGGGTATCTCCATGAAATGTTCAGTTGCCCAATTTAATTGTATTGATGGTTTTTCAACTTCCCTTAGCACAGTTTTTTCAGATTCTGCCACTTTTTACTTTGGTAATTCAACGACTTCTTCAGATGTTACATTTGACTTTGATTTTGTGACCACAATCGTGTAACTTTCTGTATTCTTTCCATGAATGATTTTTGATGACAAAAATTTTGGTATTGCTTTAAGCAGATGGCCAGAAGCCCGCTAGCGCACATACCTTATATTGAGTAGAAATTTTTGAGTTGAACTACTTATTTTTTAAAACTTTTTTCTATGCCCTTTAATGTCAGTCAACTTAATTTTTGAGTTGACCTACATATTTTTTCCAGAAATTTTTCTATGTAAGTTAACCTATTTAATTTATGAGTTGACATATTTTTTTTTTAAAATTTGTTTTTAAGTTGACCTACATAGTTTTTCAGAAATCTTTCTGTAGTTTAGTTGACCTACATAATTTTCAAAATAAATTTCTACTTTCGAAGGGGTGTGTGAGTTAGTTGGCCGTATCCACTACTGTTACATTATCAATCCACTGTTCGTATACTCGCCGTTTACTTTTTGGGGTGTTATTATAGACACTTTTTACTACTTTTCCACAGTAATTCGTGGTCACTGTGGACAGAGTAATCATTTCTCGCGTTTCGAAATTTCCATAATCTGGATCGATAAGCAATATTCAGTTAAGAATTTCTTCTATGTCCATTTCTTTTCCGATAAAAAACATCTTACTAATTGGAATCTTTTCAAAAAAAATTGGTAATAATTATTGATCCTTATTTTCAGTTGATTGATGATGTGGTACATTTCCAAATTGGCAGCTCGTAGATGTTATTTCCTTAATTTCTATAATGAACATTTTCCAGTTTTCGCTATAACTTTCAAACTTTCGCATAGCATTTTCAGTTTGAATTTAATAACGTTTCGACAATATTCTTTTTCATTCAATCGTTAAAATTTTGCCTATAATCTTATTCTTGATGTGCTATTTAACATGAAAATATAATTTACATATTCGATTCATCAATTCAGAACCAATATGGAATTTCTCGATTTTTGTTTGGCTATAATATAATATGCAACTTGATATACTGTTCTGGTAGATGATTTATTCTTTTATTTTTTCGAAAAATATTTATAATAATGATTTTCCTTTCATTTGAAATTGATTTTACCATTGAGGTAATGTACCAAAGGGAACGCCCAATTCAGTAACAGTATAAATAAAAATAATAAAATTTATTGATTTTAATTTTTCTAATATATTTTGGAATTTAGTGAATTTATTGGGATATTTAAATGTTTGTCGATAGGACTAGATCTTAATCCGACTCAGCAATCAAAGAAATAGAACTCAGATTGAATTCAAATTGCACAAACTCTTTTTGGATTACAATAGTCGATTAAATGCCCAATGCGTATCACCCTAATAAGTCAAAACACAATTTTGTTTATCAATATTTTCGGAATCGATCTCATTCACCTGCTTTAATTAATTCTGCTAAGTTTAATTGTTTTCACTTTATTTAATTCTGCTGCTTTCTGCTTTTTTTGCTAGCTGGTTATATAGTATTTAACTGATTATTAATCTTTGCCTCATACCGCCGAGGAATTATCTGTCGATTCTCTTAATACCCGGCAGCCCATTCGCCTAACAATTAACTGGGTAGATGGAATAACTTATTTATCTTATCTTAGTTCCCGAAAACCCATTGATCTGACAATCAGTTAATTAAACACTTTTGTTGAAACTTAATTACTTAATTTGGGTCCGACCCTTCAATAGACCATTTGAAATTAATTTATTCGTCTTCAGAATTTCATTTGTCACCGGTTACCATTCCCTCCCCGAAGAATATTTTAATTAATTTTAATTGATTTTGATAATTTGTGAAATTCTACATTTTTATTTCATATCTTTTGCATAACCCCAACAAATTTATTTATTTTATTTTGAAGTTATTTTATTAAACAAAATTCTCTTTCCTTTTTTTCCATTTATTTGTATCAGCAAATCAAATTCATTTAGCCAAAATACACATTAAAAAACAAAGATGTTGGTTCAGGGTCAAGGTCTCATTTTTTGGATCGAATCATAAAATGAGTGTCTAGTTTTTGAATTTTAGATACAATGGCGGTGAGAATGATAAGAAAAGTCACACTGGAAAGAACGGTTGTCAAAAGTATGAGACTTCATTAATATTTAATAAATATATAGTTCTGTTTTACTAGCGTTACTACCAGATAAATTTTCCACTCACACATCTTAAATACTAGAACTTATTTGTTGTGATTCGAGTTGGCTTATGTGCTCTCGGTTTTTATTATCGTGTAAGAAACGAATGAGTTTAATTAGTTTTGTATCATTTATTTTAGAAATGATGAAAATTTATTTTGTCCATTTGTGTGTTATACCTTTTCAAATTTATTTTTCCATTTAAATATTCTAACTCTATCTTCAATACTAAATTTTTGTTTTTCTTGCAAATTGCTTGTCTCTAATACCTCTATTATTAGCATTATTATTTCAAAATAATTTCTTTAATCAAGTTGTGGTTATCACTTGCTTCTTTTGGTGAGATTCCTATTGATCTATGAATTTTATTATCATATTTATTAATTAATTCTTGGCTTATGTGTTCTCGGTTTGTATTATCGTGTGAGAAACGAATGAGTTTATTATCAACTAATAAGTTACTATGGATTTGACACGGGGACGAGTCGATAATAATATTGAATTTTGAACAATACGATTTTTTATACCAATTAAGACTGTCTCTGTGTAAAAACGAAAATTTGTGAATCCTTTTTGTCATCCAGAATTATTTGGGCTCTACCATAATAAAAAATATATTCTGACCTTTAAGATATCAAAAGCATAATTTTGGAAAATTGTCTTTACGAGTTATGATTTCTGGTATTTCCAAAACTTATTGATTTCATGTATCACAGGATTGTTTAATTTTTATTCTAGATATCGATTCTTATTAAATTGTCGATTTCTTTATCACTTTTCTGAGATTGGTATTTATTGGTATTTACAGTTTATTGCTAATTGACGAGCCACATAAATATTTTTATTCTAATTCCATTTTATGGGAGTTAAAATAAACCTTGAGTAATAATGTATTCATAGTAAAAAGAACTGAAAAAAATTAGGTGATCTTAATTTAATATCTAAAATATTATAAAAAAGGCCATTGAGATGTTTAATCCTTTCACATCCGACTATCGACGTTCTAAAACCGGACTGGGAAAATTTATGTAAATATTATTATTTTGGAAAAATTACAAATATAAGCATGTGCTGCCATCTAGTCTAGTTTGTATAAGAGGACAAGGTGGCACTCAAACAGGCATATTATTAGTTTAATATTGTAAGAAAAATATTTATATTTATTCTTATTTATCGATTTTAAATATCTCATAAATAATCTACTGATAAATTGTCAATAAACTTAATAATATTTATATTAGAAAATAATTAACCCTGTAATGTAAATATAAAAAAATGTGAATTTTTATTAACAGAATTAATAATAATGATCTGCCAAATCTCCAGAAATCTTTATTTATCTAAATTACGACTTTATAAACGTTTTGGTACTTCGGCTCCTTTTTTGAGCCTTACTCGAAGACTAACGGCCCCTTGATTTTATTTGACGAACCAAGTGTCGCTTTCGGTGGCCATCTCTCTATAGTTGAGAAAGTTAAACTGGAATCAACCCTCTCCATAATGATCTTGAAAAGAGGTTATGATTACATCTCTTCATAATACAACTTTAAAATTTTACACTTTTTGGGTTTCATAGTACAATATTGGGTTCCCTAATGTGAGACCTTCAGAAATGATAATTTATATTCATTATCACAAGGATAGGAATTGATTTCCTTTGATGTTGTAGTAAGATAGTGGCTCATTTTAGTGAATAAAGAAGTAAGAGGCGTATCTAATTACAATGCCATATTCCTATTTTACTCTTGCACATATATTAAACCAACAAAGGAGAACATAATCAGGTAATAAATATGTCGATTAAACTTCAGAATAGAAAGACATTTGGTCTACCTAAATCAGTAAGCATTAAGCCAAGAGAAATATTCCAAGAAATTATAGAAAATGCACGATTTCGAAGTGTTCCGAAAAGGAAAGATTTTAATGTTAAATATCTTGCACGGTTCATAATTTAAGTTTTCATGAATTTTCTTTCTCTGGGACAATAATTTGAGTTCAAATAACTCTATAGTCATATCTAGGGTTATCGGTTTTAAATCCTCCTGTGTGATAAAATTCAGTTCAGTCAAAATATTTCATATTGGTTGCAGAAATGGTCATCGTCGAATTGCTGGAAACACTTAAAGAGATACCACTAGACCTAGAAAAGAATTCAAGCCAATAAGAAAGACCTCTTCCAGAATAATTTCAGATATTACAGGCGAATTTTGCTTGTTGACCACACAAACCATAGTATTAGATGACAGTGGTGTTGAATATGGTCGATATAAATGTACAGCTACTTTAGTAGCTTAATTTTGACAATATAAATGCAGTGTTTGAAGGAATTATTATTAGAATTTATCATATAATAAAATAATCAAAAATAAATTCAATATAGCCAAGTGAAAAGCGTTCCTTTAACTAAAATCAAGAATCATTATAAGCGAACTTCCAAGCCAGGCTCAGAAAAGGTGTGTGAATTATAAACAATTAAATATGAGTTTTGTAAATAAGTTTTCCTGTAAACTGTAATTCCTATCCAAGAAAACTTACAACTGTTTAATATTATAAGAATATTATTTATATTATTTATATATCGATTTTAAATACATCATAAATAAACTACTGATAAATTGTCAATAAATTTAATAATTGATATGTTTAATGAAATATATTAGAAAATAATAATCATAGTGTAAATATTAAAAAAATGTGAATTTTTATTAACAGAATTAATAATAATGATCTGGAAAATCTCCAAAAATCTTTGTTCATCTAAATTACGACTTTATAAACGTGCTGGTACTTCGGCTCCTTTTGAGCCTTACCCGAAAACTAATGGCCCACTAATTTTATTTGGCGAACCAAATGTCGCTTTTGAGAAATTTATTAGTTGAGAAAGTTAAACTCAGTAATGATCTTAAAAAGAGTGTATGGTTACTTCTCTTCATAATACAACTTTAAACTTTTAATCTCGTTTGGTTTAATAGTACAATATAGAGGTTCTTTACAGTAAATAAGTGTTTGATGTGAGAGCTTCAAAAATGGCGGATATAAATGGACGCTACTTTCGTACTTTTAGGCTGTGTTTAAAGGAATTATTATTAGGATTTATAACATAATAAAAAAATCAAAAATAAATTCAATATAGCCAGATGACAAGCCGTTCCTTTCACTAAAATCAAGAATCATTACAAGCCAGGGTCAGAAAATGTGTTTTTGATATATTTACTGATTTAGTCTTCAAGCTTTTTAATAAATACAATGGATAAGAAATCAGTGGTGAAATTGAAAAAAAAAGTTGTTATAATAATTAAAAATGAGTTTTGTAAATAAGTTTTCCTGTAAACTCTAATTCCTATCAAAGAAAACTTATTTGTTGTGATGGATTGTAATTTAGAAATTCTTTTTAAATTAAAACCAATTCGAGTAGATTAAATGTTGAATATCTCATATTGAAATCAATTAAAGCATTTATGGTCGATATGTGTAGTTATATCAAAATTATAAATGCCTCAGTTGTTTGAATATTAAAATCAAATTGGAATTTTTGGATAAAGTATATTGGAAAAATATATCAATTGTAATTTAAAGTTTTGTGTTATTTGTTAAAGTGTTTTTCTAAGGAAAATATCAAATATTAATGTGAATTTAATGTTTATATATATTTCGTTTTAAAAATAAAGAAAATTAAAATGAAATTTAATTCAAAATTCTAACAGAACCAAATTAAAAATCAGCATTAAATTCATTTTTAAAAATTCAAATCAGTATAATATTAGCCAAAAAAATACAAAATTTTCAATTTAATTAATGACATTTTTTAAGTCAATAAATTTTCTACAGATCGATATTTAAAAAAAAGGTGAAATAATAAAGAATTATAAAATTAAAAAGAAATAAAATTATAAAAGAAAATTAAAAAATACATTGCTAAAGGACAATTAGCAGAAACCTCTAATTTATTATTCGCCTAGATTTCTGAGGTTTACCTGGGTTATTTATTATCTATGAATCTACCTCTTACCAATGAAATCTCAAAAGCGGCTTTTCTATATCAAATGATGCATAATTAATCAAATTTAAAGCCGGTTGAAAATATTAAAAATTGATTTTAAATAAATCTAATATATTGATTTGAATTTTTATCTATTAATAATGGTAAATATAATTAAATTTGATAGTGAATTTCAAATATGAAATTATTATTTTTGAAATTTTAAATCTTATTAAAACTTTAAATGAGAAAAGATAAAATCATTTAAATACGAAAAACATGATTTTACTTTTTCAAACTTTGAATGTGTAGATAAAAATTTTCACAATCATTTTAAAAAATGAAAATAATCATTAAAAGTTGGTATATATACAAAATGTTGATTTTCTCATATATTGAATAAAAAAGCTCGTTAAAATTAAAAAAAAATTATAAAAAATTACTTCTATCAAATTTTTGTCAAAAAATTTGTTTGCTTAATATTTGATTAGTTAGATATTTTTTCGAATAATTTAATTTATCTTTATTATGTTAGAAGATAATGAATGCCTAATTTGTTATTCATTTTTAGAAAATAATTTATTTGTCGGAATCCAAGGATGCAATCATAAATTCTGCAAAACCTGCTTATTTTTCTGGTGTTTAATAAATAAATATTGTCCTGTTGATCGCAAAAATATAGAGGATGTTTTGTTTGACGTAAAAGATTTCGAAAGGGTTTCAATTATTGATTTTCAATATAATGAACTGCTAGCTATGAAAGAATCAATAATAAACGACCAACTTGATAATATTCTATTAATTCTTACAAGATTTCAAAATACCACCCAAAAATTTACCCATATTTTCCTTCAAATCGAAATTTTTTTTAAAGATGCAAACACTTTTCAAAGAATTATAGACACAACAACTTCTGAAAATCTTGATAATAATGCCAAATTATTCGAATTTTTTGAGTCAATCTCCTTTGAATTTAATAATATCCTTTCGATAGAACAGAAAAATTTTGATATCGATATAAAATCATTCGATTTATTGTTAATTGGCGGTAAAGAAATAGACAACCAATATAAATCATTAATGAGTTTATCAACCAATTTGGATTCAATAAATTCCTTACGAAATAAATATTCAATTATGCAGGGTATCAATGCAGTTTTTCTTATATTTAAGAGATGCTATGAAACGTTCAGAGAAATAA
>CAUHTR010002792.1:32500-53937 GCA_959609185.1 Schmidtea polychroa
CATTATATATATATATATTTAATGATGAAAATGATTTTATTTAAAATTTTATTAAAAGTTACAATTACCGCTTTAAAAATGAGGCATAATATAATTTTAAATTATTATTATATTTAGTAAAGGAAATTGAAAAATAAGACATTAAAGTAACTACTGTCAATTTATTACTTAATGTATTACGTTATTAACATGAATGTAAATAATTTATATTATTTATATAAATTGTTTAGCATGTAAAATAAATAAATCATTTGTTTTTTTATTTTTATAAGGCTTAGTAATAATGAAATTTGAAAATTATATTGCATTATTATGAAATTATATATACATTATTGTAAATTACTTTACGTCTAAAATAATTCATATAAAATAAGACAAAACAAGAAGAAAAAAGATCCAGCTCAGTGATATGTACAAGTTTGAAAAAAGCGCTCAAGAAAGAGTAAATTTTTGGAAGTCAAAGTGGAAAGCGCGCCTTATGGTTGCAAATTCCCTAAGTTCAGAATGTAGTTTAGCGCTTAAATCTTTAAGGACCATCTTGAATTAAATCTACTTCTTATGTCGATATATATCATTATAAGAACCATTAAAAAGATTCAATATTCGAGAAAGAAATTAGTTAAAATGCCAGTTGAAGGAGACTACCCAAGGGTCATAAATAAAAATAAGATTTATTTAAGAGTTACAAGTTGGTATTTTTAGATGAAACGGGTATTAATTTATATACGAGTTAAACCAGCATATTTTCTTTTTTTAATAAAAAGCTTATACTACAGTTCCAGCGAACGAGGGAAGAATCATAAGTCTGATTTACGCAAAATCAACCAATGGCGTTGTCAGATATGATGCAATTATTGAATCTTATACCAATGAATTTTTATAAGCATTTTTTCAAAAAAAACATAATTAATCTATGGGAGAGGAATATATTTCTACTGATAGATAATTACTCCATCATTCTATGATTTCAATAGTATATATTCTTTGATAATTCTGTAGTGTCTTCATTATAACCTAAAGAAAATTAAATGGTTTGAATCGTACAATATAATAATTCACTTAAATTTTATTATTTGACTTTTTACAATGTAATTAATATATTACGGGTGGACAAACATTTCCATAAACAAAACGGAGATTTTGAGATTTTGAATGTCGTCTTTAGCTCTAGGGCAATCAGAGCAACAGTAGAAGCTCTTTAGCAGGAGAAGCCTAACTTTGTACAAGTTCTTATTGCAGTCATATTTAATTTCCAAGGCCTTTAAAAACCTTGCGGTCAACGATCATAACTTCAACCAACCTCTGAAGTTTTGATTCTTTTCACATCAAGCTTGATCATGTTTGCGCTTAGTGGTGTGTTATTTAAATGTTTTAGGTTTACTTATGGATTTTGAATCGACTCCTTTCTAAACGCCTTCAAGACTATATTGCTTTATACCATCTGCGTACCCATGGTAACAACCATGTTGGTGATGTACATAATGACTGAAAATTAATGAGCAGGTGAGCTCTACTGCTAAATCTACTCTTCATTGTATTTTTATTTTCGGGTTCTGGACTGCTGATAGAAAGTCTTACGTCACTGTTCATTATCTATATCTTTCTTTTGAGCAGGAATCTGCCCTTTTTTCCTGTTCCTAAATGTTGTGATATACTTCCTACAATGCTTGAGAATATTCGACTTATTCTTCGAAATAAAAAAGAGTAAAGGAGGGGCCTGCCTATATTTCTAATTCTGACCTATTTTCAATCCTAGTTACTCGAGTATCCTCTAATATCACCCAAAACTAAGTCTTCTCTACTCACAATCGATCTTTCTTTCCTCATTATTAGCCTAACTCACTATAACCAATAAAAGGTGTAAGCGATCGACTTGACGGAGGCCCTCTATATCGAATCAAATCAGCTGGTTATTTGTAACTGCCTTTATCCCACAGAATCCGAAGACAGAAAATTTCTCCTGATCCTTGGCTAATAGTAAGTTCCACTCTACCATAACTATTAAAATTAGTCATTTCCTATAAACATTTTAACTGGAAATGAATGATAAAAAGAACACATAAAAATTACTAAATTGAATGAATTTCTACTCTTTTCCATAGCTCATTCGTGTGTAAATACGAACATAACATATGACCATTAATCATTCTTAATTTTTTTTATATTATCAATTATTTATTTTATTTATTATTCTGTTATTTTCTAGTTGGCAGATTTTCCGAATGCGTTATGTCTTTCTTAACTGTGTTGGTAATTGCAACTTATTGAGTTTCTTTATTTTATTATACGTGTTTTATTTGTTTTCAATGTGTTGTGTACTTTACTTTGTATGCTTTGGTGTATAATATAGATTATAATTCAACTTGGTGTGGTTTTTATGCTAGTATTTACGACTCATTAAAACAAGCTCTCAATTTTTGGCTCTAGTCCAACTATCGTTTGAGCAAATTGGAAAATAATAATAATAATAACTTAGACCATTCGAATATCTAAATTTTTAATATATTATATAGTGTAATAGTTTTTGTTATTAAAGATCTTATTGGAAAACAAAAAATTACTTCGATGATTGAAGCTTTCTAATTTCATTGATATATTTTGGTTTATTCCAAATTTTATTTTATTGTAAATTTTTAATGATTTTTTTATTTTTTATGTTTAAAATCTCTATAGTAATATAATTCTATAGTCTTATTATATTTTTTTACAACATGGTCAACAATAATAAAAATAACAATTACAAATCCTAATTACAATAAGTAATAAGTTAACACTACACTACAGTTTTAAAGGAATCCTTGATAAATTTTACATCATTCACTAGAGAAAACTCGATTTTCAGATCATATATTGGCTTTTATATATTTAACATAAAAATTTATACAGATCCTTTAATTTAAATTAGATAATTGGTCACTTTATTAAGTACTCAAAATGAAAGTATTGCAACATGAATATTTGAGTAAAATATCATAGGTTAAGTGTTGATTAGATTACAATTTACTCAGGATTTTTTTAGATGTTTAAAAAGAATCATGGAGCTTATTTTAAGATCTTATTCTTTTACTTTTCATTTGTAATTGGAACGTATTTCATTTCAAAATTCAAATTGAATTCAGATGCAATAAGTGAATTACGTAAGTTGATTGTATTTTTTACTAGGATTTAAAATAAATTTCGAAATCCAGATATATTACGACTTACGACCGCAAACCATTTCCGAGAGACCGGATGCAAGTCCGCTCACTCTTTTCATTTTCGTAGACATAAATATTCAAAAATTTTCCTTGTTAAATAATTTTGTTAACTTTTTCTTTCTTTAAACATTTGTTTAAATTATTTGTAAATTTTATTACATTTTGTATAATTTATCTAAGCATGATTTTACGGTTTTTATCTTTGAAAGTGTTATAACAAACATTAAATTTTACAATATATTATCGGTATATTATGATTATTATTAATATTATTATGATTATTATTATGATTATTATGATTATTATTATTATTATTATTATTATTATTATTATTATTATTATTATTATTATTATTATTATTATTATTATTATTATTATTATTATTATTATTATTATTATTATTATTATTATTATTATTATTATTATTATTATTATTATTATTAGTATTATTATTATTATTATTATTATTATTATTATTATTATTATTATTATTATTATTATTATTATTATTATTATTATTATTATTATTATTATTATTATTATTATTATTATTATTATTATTATTATTATTATTATTATTATTATTATTATTATTATTATTATTATTATTATTATTATTATTATTATTATTATTATTAATATTATTATTAATATTATTATGTATTAGAAATTTTTTGACTATGAATCAGTAAAAATATTGATGTTTTTTTAAATCTTTACTGATGTATAATCAAAAATTTCTAAGAAATACAATATCAATTGAAAAGTCATCAGATGTGAAAATTGAAAAAAGTTCTTATACTAATTATTATTAGAAATAATTTCGAAAATAGAATGATTTTTTAGGTTTATTCAAAAAATAGAATGATATGTTGATGTTATATATAATACATATATGTTTATATTATTACATTACACTGATATATATGTTACGGACATTAGAAGTACCCCATGTGACTTATTCAACCAGGGGGTCAAAATATAACTAATATAACTAATAGTAAATTAGGATTTCAAAATTAAAATGATTTTTTGGTTTATTCATAAAATAGAATGAAAATATTTTAATTCAAAAAATAGAATAAATTTGTCTTTATATTTAAATTTTTTCAATTTGAATTTTTTGAATTAAAATATTTTTTATTCTTTTTTCTGAATAAACCCACAAATTTATTATTATTATTGGTTATATAAATTTGTTGAAACGTGAAATTAATTAGTGCAATTTTAATTACATTATTGATTATTTAAAATTAATTTTTAAAATTAAAATCATTCTTTATAAATTTGTAATAATTTGTCCCGTTGTTCTTCAACCTTTATTAAGAAATTTAGTGAAATTAACACCTTTTCCACATTAAATGATAATATATTCCCAATTTTAAGAAACTTAATTTTATTATTCTTTCACCATGTCTTTTTTGACTTAATTTTCATTCTCTGTACCACTTCCTTAGATACCTTAGAAAACTACCGAAAATTGTCCACTTTTCTTTCAATTTTCTTTTGACAATTTTCGATATATTTTTTTATCATTTATAAACTTATCAAAAAATTAAATTGGCTACTGACATAATAATATTTCGTGAAATGTCTTATTTAAAATTGATGCATTGAAACAAAATACCAATTTTAATAATTGAATTTAAAATACCATTTCTTTTTATTATTATAAAAAATAAAATATTTTAATTTAACTGTTGATATTTAAAAATAGACTTGTGGTATTTATTATTTTTTTGGTAAATTTTGTTTAAATAGTTATAATTGATGGATTGTGAAATAAATTTAATTTTTTAAGATTTTTATAATAGAAGTATGAAATTTTTCAAATTAAAAAACTAATTTAAAAGTTGAATTAAATTTTTAAAATATTTTTTAAACGATTTCTATTTAACCAAATTTTTTACAACTTTAAATTAAACATTTAATATTGTTAAAATGATTTGTTATTAATTTACTTATTTAATTATGAAGATGGAACCAGTCGTCAGTTACTTGGATTAAAAAATTGTACAACAAGATCCATTGAAGAGTTTCCGAATGATTTCATGACCCGTAGAGAAAGACAACAAGGAGGAATTATATTCCACATTGTCATCGCAATATACCTTTTTATTACCCTAGCAATTATTTGTGATGAATATTTCGTATCTTCTCTAGAGAGACTTTGTGAAGGTTTAATTTTAATTTACTTTTATTATTTTCTTATATTAAAATTTATAAAAGCGAAAATGTGACTAAAAATATAAAAACGGCAAATGAGATATTTAAATTTTCATATAAAATTATTAATTAATTATTAACTTGTTTCATATTAAACATTAATAAAAGAAGATTTATTATGTGAAAATCTTCAGTTATGAAATAATCCGTTTTGATTTTCCTTATACTAGCACTATTCTCTCATATTTTTATAAAATTAATATAAAATTAATATAAAATTAATATAAAATTAAAATATTTAAAAAATTAAAATACTGACAAATAATCCTTATTTTAAAATATATAATTAATATAAATAAATTTTACTCAAAGGGATAAAGATATTAGAGAACACATGGAAAATGGCACCTTCATAAAGGCCGGTTTTCAATTATACTTAGAATTCTTTAAAATGGTCAAAACCCCAAATTAATAAATAAGTTTCTTGTAATTTATAAAAAATTATATTATATAAAGTTGGAAAAATAAATAAATGATTTAAAATTGAAAATTTGAACAAAAAATGAATTTATTTGACATCTTTTTAATAATCGATTTCAAATACTTTTCTGCTTCATTAGTCGGTTCAGTGATCCATTGATCTGTTTTAATTAATAAATCTTCTTCAGTCTCTTCTATCTCAAAAAATACAGTTTCAGGTGCAGCTTTTTCAGGTTTTACTGGGCCATACTGTTTGAAATGTCATCATTAGTTTGAATTTCATCGTCTTCGTTGTTTGAGTGTTCAATTAAACATTTCATGTCAATATTTATTTGATTGTTATCGTTTTCCAATTCTAATTGTTGTGATTCTTCACATATTACAACTTAATCACGCAAATAAGCTTCATATTTTATCATATAATCATTATGTTCTGCAAGAAATTCCTTTATAACTAATTCGATTAAACAATTATAGAAGTAACTTTCAAATAAATTTTCAACATTCAAAACCTTTTATTTTAAAACAATTTTAAAAATTTTGTAAAATACGTGAAAAAATTCCGAAAAATAAAAAATAACATTAAATTCCAGAAAATTTTGAAATCAACCAAATTAAAGTATTTTTTGATTTCAGTATTTTTAACAATGACCGTATCACTAAATTAATAGTTTTTATTGATTTTGAAAGGAGGCCAAATTTCATTATTCTCCTGTTTCTCACATAACCAATAAATTATTTATTTATTTTTAATTAATTTGTATTTATTGAATATCTTTTTCCATTGGTTTCATATTAGTATATTTGTGTACCTCTCAACGTTTGCTGTCGTACATACCGATTTCCAAAGGAATACGTCATTTTAATTTTTTTTTAATTTTTAATTTATTTTAAATTTTTATAGGTTTTAGCATTTTATTGATTTGCAACTTTAATGTTTCGCACATTCACACTTAGTTTGAGTTTTTTTATACGAATCCCAACATTTATATGAGACGATCTAGGAGTAAGAAATAATAATTCGACATTTGGCTTGCCATCAAATTTGTAGATGCCTACGAAAGAAAAATGTTTGAGAATCATTGAGCTTGAGTAACACAACATCTGTTCCCGAAATAGTTTCAGCTAATTTCTTTTGAAAAGGAAAACTAATGTTTACTTATATAGTTTTAGGTCCCAATTTTTACAGTTATTGTACCAATAGTCAAGAATTTTTCCAACTCGAGCTCATTTTTTCACAAAGTTTGATGTACATTTTAATTACAATGTTCTTTGTTATTGCATCTCTCACAAAATTAGGTATTCTTTATATACCATAAAGTTGATATTTTCTATCGAGTTAAACCTATGAAAGGCTTGAAGTAAAACTCTTCCAATTTTGGAAGCACTTCCAATAATTCTTCATTAAAATCAAAGTACCAGAAGTGTCAATTTAGTATTTGATACAAATATATGAAAATATAAATAACGCTGGGACAACTCAAAATGAGCAATATAATAAAGGAATGCAAGAACAATTGAGATACATCCACCAACCCCTTCATGACCCCTTATTTCCCATGAGTCTGGTTTAGTTGTGTTTATATGGTATCCATGACATAATATTTATTTGGGTTAAATTAAATGTTATAAAGTCATTTTTATAAATTTTGAGTTGAATTTATCACTGAATTTTAAAGGTTGCATTTAAATTTATTATTTGATTCACTCAAACAAATAAATAAAATAGATCATTTTGAAATGACTTGCTCATCAAAGTTCAATAGAATTCTAAACACTGTTCACACCACTCCTCAAATTTGCACTTTCATTTTATTTTGAAAACTTCGCATTTTTCATTTTTAACCTTGTGCTTAAAATTTGCGTAATATAAAAAATGTTAATCCATAAATTAAAATTTAAAAAACAGATTAAAAATGAACAAAAAAATAAAGGATTTCTACGAACCATTCAATTTACTAATGTTTGTAAAATACTAACCAATCAGATTTTTCTGAAAGCTCGTTTCTGTGTGCTTAATTATTTTTATGTAATAATGCGTATTAGCAACATTGGAAGAGTAAGTTCGTATGTGTTAAAAATAAATTGTAAATTTCAATTATAACACCTAAATTCATTATTTATTTTAAATATCAAAAATAATTAAAAAAATAATAAATACATTTAAAAACGACCAAAAAAGAACCAATAGAATGTAATAGCAATAAGTTTAAAATAAGTTGGAAATAGAAGGTCAAATGATATCTTCCAATATTTTCATTCAACATTCTAGCATATGATTCAAACTCCAAATGCAACCATATGCAGAAGGTTTGAGGTTTGATTAAGAAATATAAAAAAATAAAGTAACATTACTTAGTTACAATCTGGGCTTGCTAGGGTAAGATGTCAATGTCAATGGAGATATCAAATTAATAATGAAATGATCTATAAATTTGTCAGATCTGCTATTATAAAATTATTTTAGTCTTGATATCATTCATTTACCTTTATCCTTGGAATTTGGAAAACAACTCTTAACTCTTAGATACTTTTACTGTAGTTCAGTGGGTATTTCAAATGTATATTTTCGCAATATTGGAATTTATTGAAGATTGAGTTTATTCATGAGTGAAGAAATATATAAGTTATCTTTATCTTTATTAAACTTGTACTAGCGCAGTTGCTCCACAAGGAAAATGTTTCTGCAACTTAATTCATGTAAGTACACCTGGCTGCATGGAATAATAACATCTGTAATGCATGTTTATCTGCAAACTAACATATGGGCCATAATTTGTCAGTTTTTTTCATATTATGAATTTACAAATTTTCGGTAATTTTTGATTTAGAATTTAAAGACAATTTTAACACTAGATTCACGGGTAAAATAGCCGCAAAAATAGGTATACCTAATTCGATAAACGAAATGAGGGAGCGGGTAGAAACGAGTAATTAATATTTACCTATATTTCATGACATATCTAAAAATTAACATATGTATTCAAAAAATAATAAATCAGTATTATATATATGTAGCAATAGAATTTAATAGATATGAAATTTGAAACCCGTCAAATTGACGGGTTTCGTAAATCTAGTGTTAATAATTCTAAACTTATATTTGATGTTTTTATATTATTCGCCACATATTTTCATTTTGGGAAAAATTGACTAATAAAAACAAAATAGTATTTTTAGATTTGTAAATTATAGAGCGAATTGAACTTTTTGGTATTCATAATAATCGTTTAAAATAAAATTCGTTTTCATAATTTCCTAATCTTTCTCTTATTCCATGCAAACAGGTGTAAATAAGGGTTAACATAAATATTATATTTCGATGGTTTATGTGAAAAAAAATTATTTTACACAACTTTTACTCATTTTGATTCAGTAACAAATGTATATTTATACTTAATTTAAACAGTTTGATTAGTTGTTGTATCATTTTGTTATTACTTATTATTTGTCAGTAGACATAATTATTACATTTTAGTGTTCAATATAAAACACGATGTTGCGGGCGCAACCTTCATGGCGGCAGGGAGCTCAGCTCCCGAATTGTGTACATCTGTGATAGGTAATTGAAAAATAATTTGTTTTCAATTTTATTTCCTTTTCTCATAGGCGTATTCATAACAAAAAGCGATGTTGGTATAAGTACAATTGTAGGATCAGCAGTTTTTAATGTACTCTGTATTATAGCTATTTGTGGGATTTTTGTTGGTTCAGTAAGTTTATATATATATATATATATATATATATATATATATATATATATATATATATATATATATATATATATATATATATATATATATATATATATATATATATATATATATATATATATATATATATATATATATATATATATATTAAATGTATGGCATCGGTATGACGTTTAGGAAGAGACATTCTTTAGAACTTCAAGCTTTGTTGAAAGGCAATTTATAAAATTTACATCACTGACTGCTTCCTCCTCAGCAATTCTGAAGGATTTCATTTTCTAAAATTTATAAATTAAACGATTGTTGGGTTTATTACATTTTAATTATTAATTCTAATTAATATTGAAACTCGGTGACTAGAAATTTTCTTCTTGGTTTTTATGTTCAATCCATCTTTTAACTCAAAATTGTTATTGAATGGACTATTTTTATAGTTGAAAGTTTTTTCATTTGTATAAAATATATACTTCACAGCAAAAGGCTTAAATTAGCATTTAAATTGTTTAAAATTGAATTAATGCTGCTACTACGAAATCATCACTTTATACAATCAATATTTTAATATCAATAAATATATTATTATAATTTAATATATAATTAACTAATAATATTTTATTAGTAACTATATACAGGAATACCTCGCATAGTACGGTTTCGATCAGTACGGTTTCTCTATAGTACGGTTTTGAAATTTTCAAAATATGATTGTTTTTAAAATGATTAAATAAAATTTTCCCTAACCCCCTGCTAAAGATTTACTGCTGAACAGCTCAAAGAAATCATTGAAATGATCGAAAAAGTTTCGGATCATATAATGGAAGTTGATTCTAATATAGAACGCCGCATTACAATTCGTCGAACAATAGCCAACGCAATTCATTGCTACAAAGAATTGTATGAGGAGAAACGACCAAAAAAAGTTCAGACATCGTTATTGAAATTTTTAAACAATAAAAAATGAATCTAAACATTAGAATTTGAGTGAATTGTTTTTGTTGATCTTTTTTAAATTAAATTGTTGTGTTTATTTAATTTTATTTACTTGTTTTTCATCAGCTATTTTTAATATTTTTAAAATGAAATAAATTCTTTTTTCTGATTTAGTTGCAATGAATTGGCATTGCCGGCTTATAAATTTCAATAAATATATATTTAAATGTACAACTGAGTTAAATATGCTTGTTTTGCTCTTGAATATCAGAAAAATAAAAATACATAACAAAATATTTTTTGTTTACTAGATTATAATCACGATTTTTAAATTTCTTAATAGGGGTACTAAGCCGTAAATTTATTAGCGCCAGAATGCCTCAAATAGTCCGGTTTCAAATAGTACGGCTAAATTCCAGAACCGATTAACCGTACTGTTCGAGGTATTCCTGTAATATTAATAACTTACATTTTTAACCCATTTTTGCCCAGTGTTCCAATATTGGAACATTTAGTATTTTTACCCCCACTCCATTATTCTCGCCGCAATAAAAGTTTAGACTGCAACATTCTACAGCTAGCAAGCGTGGAGATCGTGTCTTGTATTATTTTTGCAGGTTTGAACCTGTTAGAGTGAGCAGTGCTTTTTTATTTGCATTTATCGAAATTATTTTAAATTTTGAGAGAAAAAAATTCGGGCAAAAATAGGTTAAAGAATTTAATATCAGACTAAAACGATTTTGTTTTATATTTTGTAATGGAAAACTATTTTCATCAATATTTATTTTCATCGGAAATTTGATGATAATTCTCGCAAAATCGAGACCAAAATCTCCCAAAGTCCCTAATGGTCACTAATGGTTATTTCAATATGCGAATCCTCAAATCCTCAATAAATAATCTTTCTACATGTTTACTTACGAAAACCTTGTTTAGGCGTGTACATCTACTCAGTGAATATTTTTCAACCGCCAATTCCCCATATATCTTTTCCGGTATATGCAGTTAGTGGGCAACACCCCCCCCCCCTACCCATGTCATTGTTCGACTTCATCAACTAGTAGTTAATTAATTATGTAATATGATTTTTTGAATTAATAGTTGGCAAAATACTTTTGTTGTTATCTAATGCTTCGGGGAAAAATATTATTTTTAAATATACAGAATATATTATGTTCACTTGGTCGTTTCTACAGGTGCTTCAAATTTTCAAATCACAATTATATCTTTAACTTTTTTTTGACGGATAATTGACACATTTCCTGACTTGTTATGAAATTTAATTCAGCACTTAAAGGATTAAACACAAGCGAGTTAATTTGCATTTATATCAAAAACATTTTTGGAATCAGAAACAATCAGTCAACATAATTTTATAAAAACTTTGTAATAATTATGAATAATTATAACTTTTAGTGTTTTACTATTGTAAATTAATAAAATATTTTTTAAAGGTAATTCATTTAACTTGGTGGCCGATGTTCCGGGATTGTATAATCTATTGTCTTTCAATCATTGCTCTCATCATTATTCTAAATGACGGTCTCATTCAGTGGTAAGATTTTTTAAAAATATATGAAGTTATAGCTAAAAGACCTTCCAAATTCAAATACAATATATACAAATATCTGGGAAGACCTACATTTTTGGAGCCCAACTAAGACATGACGAAGAATCTATTAGATTAATTGGGATCTTAGGAAGGTTACACAGAAACCAATAAAACTATATACCATCTTGTAATGACCAGGCTTCAAAGGATTTTGTCCGTTTAGTTTGTGTCGCCATGATGTTATAAAACTATGACCCTGGGCCATGACTTCCCAGATAATTTAATGCCGTTTTAGGTGTATGTTAAAGTGAAAATATTAATAATTAATACTTTTCAAAATATTATGACGTCGTGCGGAGGGGGTTTGATTGGGAGTCGAATGACTTTAAATACTTTGAAATATATTTTGCCTACATTTTGAAAACTTGAAGTGCAAAAGGTACAAAAATAGAGAATCAATATTTCTTAAAATATAAAATATAATTTGAAAAATAACCTTGATATAATATGATATAATTTAATATAGAATTTAAATATAAAAATTTAACAGAAATAATTATTTCTACTAACTGATCTC
The DNA here is from genome assembly GCA_959609185.1 of Schmidtea polychroa. Classification (NCBI taxonomy): domain Eukaryota; kingdom Metazoa; phylum Platyhelminthes; order Tricladida; family Dugesiidae; genus Schmidtea; species Schmidtea polychroa. The sequence goes on from CAUHTR010002792.1 coordinate 45,116, forward strand.
ACTTCTACCATTTAACCATAATAATTTTATATAGAGATTTACTAACTCCTTACATCCCCCCTTCTTTAAAATGCTTTAACTTTTCTATATTCCTCGTTATTTTTCTTCCGTTTTCGTCTGTTAATAAATAACTTCTTTCTTGATTTCGTTTTATTACTGTGTATGGTCCTTCATATCTCTCGTGATCTTTGTTTCTAATTTCTTGTTTCACCAATACCTTGTCCCCCACTTCTAAGTTCCTAGTTGTGCCAATTTCTTTCGCTTGGTGTCTTTTAGCCTCTAATTTCCGCATGATTTCATTTCTATCCACTTCATTATTACTATGCCATTGCGATCTATTAATCTTTCTTCCAAATATAATTTCTGCTGGACTCACTCCAGTAGTTTTTTGAGCTGTCGCATTTAAAACGTATTCTATATCAGGTATTAATTCTGCCCAGCTTTTTTTAACTCCTTCTCTGAGTGACGCGTTAATATAGTCTCTTATAGTACGAAATTGTCTTTCAATTACACCATTAGTATTATGATGATACGGACTCGAAAATATCAACTCAATTCCTGCTGCCTTTGCTAGTTCTTTAATGCTATTTGCTTCGAAATTTTTTCCACAATCAACATGTAGTTCCTTAGGGGCTCCAAATTTCAATATCCAATTATTTAACAAAACTGCCTTTATTGTATTTTCATCTTGCTTTCTAATAGGAGTTAGAGATATGTATTTACTGTAATGATCGATTATTGCACAAATATATTTTTCTCCTCTGAAGGTTTCTCTTAATGGACCGCTAATATCCATGTATATTTTCTCCTTACAGTTTCAAAACTTAAAAGTTTTTAGTTAGAAATTGAGAAAGTGGAAGAAAAATAATTTTACATACAAACACAGCACACATAATAAAAATACATGCAAATTTTTATAGCATTTTTGTTCAAAAACTTAAAGTAATTGACATATTGTTAACATATTATTTTCAATATATTAAAAAATCATGGCAGAAAAAGTTTTGATCTAGAATCGAACAACTCTACTTTGAGCTGTAGAGAAAAAAACGATAAAACATCTAAAGATCAAATTATAAAATAATTTTAAATTTAATATTTCTTTAGATTTTCAGATATTTCTCTGGAAACTCTACATTTCAGCGAAGGTGAAGATCTGACAATGTAATATTTATTCATTAAATTACAAATAATCAAAACATTAAACATTGAACAGTTATGTGAAGGTCAAATTTCAAATATTGAACAAAGTCCTTCAGTCCTTTTGGATTTGCAGAAAAAATTCGAAAATCGTGAATTTAAAGAAAAATATTTTCATAAAATTACAGAACATGACAAAATTCGACTAACTAATGCCTTTGAAAATGTTGAAAATTACGAAGAATTCGGAAGATTACTTGGAATCGCCATAAAATAGATTGGAACAATAATTTACAGATATAAAAATATGGATAAATTTGCAAAAAGAAGAGGTATCAAAAACAAATTATATAAGAAGAACGGAAATAATTGGTTAGAATCCAGTTCTTATGCATCTTTGGAAGAAACGAGAATTGTGTTTGGCGATTACTTTATTTATTTATTGTTAAAAATATATCTGACTTACATTATATCGAAATAATTCCAAATAATTCTAAAAGTAATTTCATAAAAATAATAAACTTGAATAACGATTTCATAATTATATAAAATCAATATTCAAGCCTTAAAAGTTACTTAAAATTACTTCTCATAAATGGTGAGTCACCTCAACTGGTGTACACAAAATGTATTATAGAAACTTTTATATTTCGGAATCAGGTGTAATATTTTTTATCCTTATCCTTGCGTTTGTATTTGTATTTAAGATTCTCTTCAATCCTAAATGTAGCCCATAGTAGAATACCTTGCAGTTCTTGTTCATAGAATATATCTTGGATTTTATGTGAATAAAATATAGATTATCAATATTACTATTTTATCAATAGTCAAGGTTATTTTTCAAATTATATTTTATATTTTAAGAAATATTGATTCTCTATTTTTGTACCTTTTGCACTTCAAGTTTTCAAAATGTAGGCAAAATATATTTCAAAGTATTTAAAGTCATTCGATGACATATTATATTAAATTATATTAAATTAAATCAATTAAATGTATGACCAGTAATTACATTAATATTAATAATTATCACGCCTCGGTGTTTAAATATTCTAGTAAACGGCACAATTTTGAAGTTGTTATAAAAATAAATGCTTGAAGAAGACTTGAATTTAATTGCGTCTAACAGAAACATTAAATTTTTACATACAGGCAAGTTTGTGTAATAAAGGGGATAGAGCAGTGGTGGATTTAGATTTTGGTGCGTGGGGGGCGAGGAAAATTTTCAGGGGGCGCCACAAATTATGAAGATGGTACTACTTATTTTCGCAAGTATTGAGTGAATACTAATATTATTAAAAAAGCATTATATTCAGTAAATTTATTCTAGTAAATTTATTGATGTAACAAACATACAAGTTTTTTTATTATTTAAATTGCTTCCTGCGTGATTTCATTGAAGCAAAACGATTTATAGTCGATTCAAAGTCAATGTTCTCAGCCAGTTCGCGTTCTATTGAAATTAATGCTAATCCAGACAGACGTTCGTTTGTCATTGTTGATCGCAAATAATTTTTGAAGATTTTCAGTCTACTGAAACTTCTTTCAGCAGTAGCAGATGTAACAGGAAGAGTCAAGTATATTTTATAGAGAATTTCCAAATTTGGAAGTCCTGGCGCCATCTGTTTTTCAACCAAGAAAGTCAGCACCTCTTTTAGTTGTAGTTCACAAGATAGTAATGGGCGTATTGATGCATACACGTATTTGAAAGTATCATATTCTAGGATTGCTTCTTCAATATTAATATCGTTTTTGTAAATGTCGCATAAATTTTGACATCTAGTAAGGAACAATATTTGATAATAAATGATTTTACAGCAACATTTAGACTTTCAAAAGCTTTATCACTTCTCATATCAGCAAACTTATTTCTGGCAACATAAATCAATTGTCTTGCAAACGCAATATCAATGTCCTTTCGTTGCAAATAGTTTGATAACACAAAGATATTATCTAACAGCTTTTGTAGAAATAGCATCAGAAAAACAAAAGAATATTTTGTTATCAAAATAGATAGTCCCATAGCTTCTGCTCTGATACTTCCTTTGTGTTCTTTTGATTCCCCAAAATTTATATCTTCTAGAGTAGATATAATAGCGGAGAATGATCCAACAACTGCATCAATTGCATGCTTTCAGCTTGCCCATCTTGTATCAGAAAGTCGTTTTAGAGTATCTACTGTCGATTCATATCGAGACTTCTGATGTTCTTCGAGAATATGTAGTCGTGGTAGACTTGATGTAAGGAAAGTATACAACTTTTCTGTTGTACCAAAAAACAACTTAACATCACTGTTAAGAGACATTGCTTCAATAGTCACCAAATTCAATGCATGAGAACAACAGTGAACAAAGATGGCATTTGGTGAAAGTGTCTTTATCTTAGTTTGAAGACCATTTTTAATCCCAGACATCACAGAGGCACCATCATATGCCTGTCCTCTACAAAGTGTAATGTGAATGTTTCGCTTTTGTAACTCCGTTAATAATATATCAGAAAATTCTGCAGCATTACTGTTTTCCAACGTGTAGAAGCCTATAAATCGTTCAACAACTTGTCATGATTTTAACACTAATCTTAAAGAAACTGACATCTGATCAACTCTGGATATATCAATTGTTGAATCAACAATTAGAGAAAAGAATTGTGCAGACCTAACTTCATTATCAATATTTGCGGATAATTCTGAGGCAAGTGATTGAATTAGGTCATTTTGTACATCATGACATAAATAAAGTTCATTTTTCTTTTCAAACTTCAGATGATTGTCCAAAGTGGAATCATATTTAGCCAATAAAAATAGCAATTCACGTAAATTTCCAGTATTACTACACCTGTCAGAGCCAGAATGTTCTCTGTGTCCTCTAAATGGCAAACCTTGTTTTGCTAAAAACAACGTTGCATCTACCATTCGTTTCAAAACTTCTCTATTTTTTCCACTTGATAACGCTCCTGACTGATCAAACCAGATATCACAGTTTTGTCATTTGAAATGCGATATTTAGCCAGCAAATATTGACATATTGCACTTTGATGTTGATTGGAAGTTTCATGTTTAACAATTTTTTCCATGCCTTTTTTCCAGTTATAAACTCCAAAATTTGGGTCGGACCATTCCTTGCTATAATTTTCAGTTTTACAATCAGCGAATAACCAGCAAGCTTGGCAATGCATTTTTTGATTTGTTGGTGAATAGACAAGCCAATTTCTTTATTCCTTCATACTACCTTTTCCAAAAAATTTTGTGTACCAAGAAATTTGAAACTTGCGCCCCAATTCATCTGTCGGAAATTGAAATGGTTCATTGAGTCCAGGTTGACATGGTCCGATTTCAAACAATTTTCGTATCAGTTTCGAGCTTATGCTTGTATTAATGTAGAGTCCTGGATCTGTAGGAAAGTCGGATTGAGGAAGAAGTGGTTCTTGTAAAATATCTGAAGCAAGTTGTTTTTCCACTGTATCAAATTCTAAATCACCCTGATTATGTTTCAAGCCATGAGCAAGTAATGTTACCGTCTCAATATTCTCTGCACATGAATGTATAGCTGGGTGTTGTTCATCAACTACTTTCTCATCTTCAACAAGAACTTCAGATGATGTTTCTGTTTCAGCAGGCTCAGCACAGGAACTCGAATGCGTAGATGAGTGTTGATCATCAAATACATGCTCATTTTTAGCAGAAACTTCAGTTGATTGAATTACTGGCAGTTTAGACTGTTTAGTTATAAATGATGTTAACTTAATATATTTGCTAGCATCTGCCTTGAGACTGGCTTCCTTTGCCAATTTACGCCTAGATGATCCACTTAATTTGGTAATTGCTTTGCTTTTATTAGTATCACCAGCTGATTCAGCCATGGCTATAATTTCAATTTTATTTTAATTCAATATTGAATATTATTTTAATATTTCAATAGTAACGCAATAATTTGTTTGTCAAAAAAGTCCAAATTGACAATAATTATTATGGTTAGATTTATGTACAAACACTATACAAGCTTAAAAACTTCAAACAGTCGCTCTTCACTGGAGCTATGTAATATTATTAATATGATGCAGCATAACAGCTGGAGTTGCTTAAATCCAGTTGAACTTTGTAATAAGAGAATAAATTCATAAAATTATCTTTGGGGGCCCCAATTAGGATTCAACAGGGGCGTGGGGGGTGCGAGACGTCCCCCCACGCTTTTAGCTAAATTTGCTACTGGGATAGAGTATCACAATCCCACTTGGATATAACATCTGGTATTGGATAATTAGAAATAACTTTTATGCTATTTTACCCAAGTTCTTTTAAATATTTTTTACACAATGATAATCAAAGAATTATGGACATGTCGGATATAGGAAAAAAGGTTTAATAAATCTTGATTTGACACAGAGTGGAGTAAATTTATTTAAAAACATGTTTAATTTTGGTTTAGATTTTACATCCACATCTGTTTTTTTATTTAGGTATGAAGCTCTAGTAATGCTCGTCATGTACGTTGCATACATTATTATGCTATATTACAATGAAAATCTCTATGGATTCGTAATTAAACGGTTACCAAAGCTGAAAGGTTACAGCGAAGAACAGAATCGCCTTATCACTCAAAACATACCGACTACATTCGGTCTTTTAGAAAGCAGTGAAGAAGAAGAGATAATGGAAACTGGCGACGTGGACTCCATACATTCTCGAATAAGACTCGACGAAGACATGACAAATCTTGGTTTATTATTCTTTAATTAAACTAAATTGATCTTTGAATATTTCTTTTCCAAGAGGGCGAATTGCCAACTATTTTTGAAGTGCCGAATTCGTTTTGTCATCGTTTGTATTGGGTCGCCATGTTTCCAGTGATCGCCATTTGTTATCTTACGATTCCAGATTGTCGAAAGCCAGGAATTTGGAGAAGACTATTCTTGGTAACATTTTTCATAAGTGTTATTTGGATTTCTGTTGTGACCTACATTTTAGTTTGGATGATTTGTTTAATAGGTTACTTTTATCTCTTTATTTCTTTGGAATATTTTGTTTTTATGCAGGAGATACTCTTGATATTCCCGACACAATCATGGGGTTGACATTTCTAGCAGCAGGTACCTCTATTCCAGATGCTATTGCAGGATATTTAGTGGCCAAAGACGGTTATTTTCAATATTTTGCATATATTAATTTTATAATTAAAATAATGCTAATTTTTGGGATTTTAATCATAAATTAATTTTATTAAATATTCCCGTTGAATATAATTTTGGATCTTCGTTGTTTAAATAAAAACAAATTTATTTATCCAAAAACTTTAAAAATTATATTTTGTTTTAATATTCATATTTTACATATTTGTCAATAATTATATTTTGATTTGTAAATTTCAAATGAAAAAGTTAATGATGGAGCTTTCCTTCTGGCCTATCAAAAAGAAAACCTTTATACTTAACTTGGAGATCTTCTAATTTTATCAAAGTCTTCATTTTGATTGTAGCATTTTTAACATTCTCGTTGACACTAATATCAAAAAGTATCTAAGAAAAATATATCATTTCCAATATTTCCTTATTCGAAATAAAAATATATATAAAATAATAAAATAATATAGTGGCAAAAAGAAATGACAAAAAAGTTAGAAATAAATCTTTCATGAACTAAATTTATTGCTTAAATATAACATTATTATTATTATTATTATTATTATTATTATTATTATTATTATTATTATTATTATTATTATTATTATTATTATTATTATTATTATTATTATTATTATTATTATTATTATTATTATTATTATTATTATTATTATTATTATTATTATTATTATTATTATATTAAACATATTTATATTTGTTATTCTCTAGGTTACGGAGACATGGCTATTTCCAACAGCATAGGAAGCAATGTATTTGATATTCTTATTTGCTTAGGTTTGCCATGGTTTATTCGAACAAGTTTCTTGAACCCTGGGTCTGAAATCCCTGTGGAAAGCTCCAGTCTTATGTTTACAACAATCACATTGTTATCTACAGTTGTTGTACTGGTGGCAACTATTATGATAAATAAATGGAAACTTAATCGCTTACTTGGATTCGTATTCTTAATATTATATGCGTTTATTATAGCATTATCCTCCTTGTTCGAATTGAATATCCTGGGAAATTTCAATAGGCCCCCTTGTCCTCGCACCAAATTATGACTGGAAAATGAAAATTCGCTAAAATTTGTGTTTTGAATATAACCTGTTTTTCTCTTTTTTAAATTTTCAAAAATATATTATTAAAATTATTATTATTATTATTATTATTATTATTATTATTATTATTATTATTATTATTATTATTATTATTATTATTATTATTATTATTATTATTATTATTATTATTATTATTATTATTATTATTATTATTATTATTATTATTATTATTATTATTATTATTATTATTATTATTATTATTATTATTATTATTATTATTATTATTATTATTATTATTATTATTATTATTATTATTATTATTATTATTATTATTATTATTATTATTATTATTATTATTATTAAATGTGTATAAACAAGTTAAAGGCCTGCCTATGGTTTATAGCATATCAGGATTGTTAGGATAACCTCGAATGACAAACACTGAGGACCATACAACCAATCGGTTTCTACGCAAGATATGTAGATGATATCTTTATCACGACCAAAGCAGAAAAGAAGCGGAGAAAATATTGCATACATTCAATGCGACTCACCGATATATTAAATTTGAAATCCAATATCTGGTAGAAGATCGATCCATCAATCTACTGGATTTAAAGTTTAAAGTAGAAGTAGATACTCTAACATGCGGTTCTACAGAAAACCAGCTTGCAAAGAAAGATTCATGCAATAAAGATTAGCGCTTTTATACTTACATTAAGTACACGTCATAAAAAACGGGAAACAAAGGATAGTCAATCAATGTACTGAAGAAAACGAACACTATAAACAATAATTCAATTTCAATAAAATTCTACACAAAAACGGATATCAAGGTAAGGACATTGAAAGAATGAATTCCACTACAAAAAAGAAATATTTTTAACTGAATATTCCATTCATCAATGACAAACTTGACTTAAAGATCTTGAAAGAACTTAAACACACAGGCCTTCCAATTCGTATACCACATAAATCTTCGTCATTGAAAAAGACTGGGAAATTACACGAAAAGAGAAAACAATTGCACAATGGAAAACTGTCAGACACCGAAAGATATGCGCTTTCGAAAAATCCTCGTCTATTGCTCCACATGCAATGTATGCAAAGAAATATGTTGATGTTAGGTTGATGTTAGAGCTACAGTCAACAATGCATTATATAACCAATCCATATCGTCACTTCTTTTCTCTCTATTTCCTTGAAGATTTTTAAATTCTCTTTCAATGTTAAATTCATTTTCTTTAACTTGCTTAGGTCTAGTCAAACTTTGAATACAATTTTGTAAATTTTCGTATTCCGTTAATTCATCTTCTTCTAAATGTATTATTTCAGTTTCTAAATCTTCTGCAACTTCGCGATTTTCAAATTCATTGTGAGGAAACAATCTTAGAAATAGTTGCTTGGCATAATTTTTAACGCTAGATTTAGATGAATAATTTAAAAACTCATTATGGTTTAACGTAAGTTCCATGATGTAAAAATATAAGTATGGACACCATATCT
>CAUHTR010002793.1:0-41319 GCA_959609185.1 Schmidtea polychroa
ATTTTATTGACTTGTTTTTAAATTTTAAATAAAAATTAATTTTTAATGAGGTTAATAATCAAGTGATAGGATAAATTTTGATGATAATGACTTTGTAATGATATTGAATTTGACTAAATTAATATATCAATATATTTTTCTAAGAATATTTACACATTGATGATACTTTAAAATATTGAAAATCTAAAGTTGAAACCAACTAATTTTATCATGATGATGATATATTTGAAATCTACTTGAAAATTAATGTAAAATATACTGAAATTTGTGATTTAGTTTGAAAGATATATCATTTTATAATGGCTATAATTAGCCGAATCGATGATCAATCAATATATTTCATCTCTAGTTAGGTATTTGACGGTGAATGTGGTGAAATATTTGTAGGAAATATTCATTTTAGCGAATTTTGATCTTTTACTGAGGTCTTTGAATTTAGCTACTAAATTATTTCAATGGAAGAATGTTTGTAACAATTAAATAAAATTCATATTTTGAAGAATTTCTATGGATTTTAAGATATATTAAAGGGCTCAAGTGGGTGAAATTATATTCGGTTGGATTTAGTGAAGGTTAAGATGGTAATATATGATTTTTAAGGGGGTTTTTAAAATGCTAGAAATATTTGGTGAGGGATCGGTTAATGTTTTGAATATTTATATATTCTTATTGGTAAAATATCAAATTTTGAAGGGAAATAGTCAGCTGTGAATAGTTCCTGTGAAATTATATCGTTTTAGAGGTTGCACAGTAATTTATGTTTCAGAACCAGTTTTAATTAATTATCCACGGTTTTATTAATGGTTAATGACCAATTTACTTGTTTTTGACAATGAGAAATTTGAAATCTTTAAAATTAATTGATATCAATGGTTATTGCTTTAAATTATTTTTATTTAAGAAGTTATTTTATTCATTTTGGGGATATCGTTGACAAAGCTTGAGAAATATTAACTTAAAAGAATTGGAAAACAACTAAAGAAAAATGATCTTTGAAGGAAATTTATGATTTTAATTAGAAATTAAATCGGTTGAATATCTATTGAAGGAATATTGTTATCGGATGGATAAATGATATTTTCCTAAATTACCTTATTATATTATTATTTTAATGACTAAATTAACCAATATTCATAAATTTATCGTACAAAATATCCATGTTTTGGTTACTCAAACATCTTAAATTTCTCGCAAAGATATATTACGTCTAATGGTCATCTAATTAAATTAGAAAATAATTGTTACTTTTTAATATATATTTCTAACTAATAAGCCCCTTAATTGGATAAATGATAACCATATTTCTATTATGACTCCTTTAATTATTTTTGCCTCAAACAAATTTACTCCAAATGATAAAGAATTTAAAATTATCAATGAATAATGACCATGTTTTCTCATATTATTAACTATTGTAACGAACATTAGATGAATAAATTAATTTTTGCTTTAACCAATAAATTAGTCGCTCGACATAAGTGTAAAGTTACATTTAAAATATTCACGAATTTCTGATCATCTCACTAAATTACCTAAGAATTTCTAAATGATTAATATACCTTTGCGACATGTTGAATGTGACCAGTACCCTTGCTAGCAATACCCATAGGGGGACAGAATATTTTGTCGGATAAACTAGGAGTATATGGTCTTTATTGATATATCAAAATACTGTTATTTATAAATCAACTAAAAAATACTCAAAAATACTATATTATTTTACTGAATGATACCTTAAATGTTTTTAATATACATATTTCTAAATAAATCAACAGTTCAAACCAACAACATGTATGCAAGACCACCCATTGTTAATTTATTTCCAGTGTCACATCTTTCAAGAATGCCGTGAGTGTTTAAAGAAAGCTGAGCTAAAAGAAACTTTCCAGATAACAACTCTCCTGAATGTTTTGAACAAAAATGAGCGAAATTGAGAACAAACGATTAGATGGCGATTAACTTCTGGCCACAACCCTAACAACATGAAAATTAAGATTTTAATTATTGAATTCGTTGTTTTCTGCATGGAAATACTAACAGAATATTTTTTAATTCAAAAATCTTCATTATAAATTTTTGAATTTAAAAAATTAAATGAAGGATATATAAGTGTACATAATATTATAATATTATATAAAATTATACTGTATTTATTAATAAATTTAGAATACATAAAATTATAATATTATAATATTTTATAAATACTATATAATAATGTTTAAATATGCTTAAATAACTAAATTGTTTAAATATGTTTAAATACTAAATTTAAATTATTTAAATTTAAATTAATTAAATATAATTATGATATAACTTTATTTCTTTCGTTTTAGTATCCATAAAGTAAGTAAATAAAGAATTTACTACAATATTTTAATTATTTTACTTAGTAATGCAGAAAATGAATTATATGATTATGAAGAAGATGAGTCAGACAAAATGGTGAAACACTAAAAGACTTATGTTCTGGATTTAGAGATTTCTTATTAAAACATGAATTATATGATTATGAAGAAGATGAACCAGACAAAATGGTGAAACACTAAAGGAGTTATAGTTTTTAGATTTAGAGATTTCTTATTAAAACATGAATTATATGATTATGAGGAAGATGAACCAGACAAAATGGTGAAACACTAAAGGAGTTATGTTCTGGATTTTTTAAATGAATTAGCTGATTGTAGGTGTCCTTCAACATGAATGTTTACTTATCAGACTTAACTTATGTAAACTTTCTTTCAACGAATGTCAAGAAAAATGGGAAAACCGATGTTTTAACAATTAGATATTGTAAAATATTCGTTACACCTGAAGAATATTATTAATAATGTAAGACATGAATTAATTCTTTAAAATAAATATATTATATTTAGGTATCTGTGTTTTATGGTGGGAAATGTCATTGAAAAAGTATACCACAAATAACAGTTGCCTAATAGTCAGGTAGAATTTAATTTCTGACGATAAAATGATAAATAACATCTGTAAGTTAATGGCTTTTAAATTTTAGCAATGATAGTTGACACCGCATCAGAAACTAAGAAATACGTCCAATTTGCAAGATGTATTCCAAATGGCCTGATGGAGATGATAATTTTGAGATAGATTACCAGCAGAAGAGCGAGAAAAATTTGTAAATTAAATATAATAGGGTTGGGTGGGTCCTCTTTATCCCTTAATTAATATATATTTACAAGCTGATCGTCGTGGTGGGCGGTTGTAATCTAACTAGTGGGAGGCCTCTGTAAATATATATTTGTGTTAGTGAAAACATTAATTAATTTGGTTATAGTGCCAATGACGCATGTATTTTGAAATTATACGTTTCGAATGTGCTGGTAGTTGACTACCCATGCTAGGCGTAATGTTCCGTACGGAAAGCTATAATGCCCAGGTTCTTCTGACCCCACTTGGGGGAGGCACAGACGACCCTTGTGGACGCGAACAAATATCCACCGTGTCTTTCAGGCACAGATATTTGGTCACTGCTCATTAGGCCTGGCAATACTAAATGCATAAACTTTGCCTTGTCCTCTCTTGTCTTGATTTTTATCGTTTAAATATTAAAGTATGTGTGATAAGTTTTATTTACTAACCTTAATAAACCATAATATGCTTTAAACTCGAAAACCCTTGCGACATGTTGAGTGTGACTAGTACCCATATGAGCAATACCCATAGGGGGACAGAATATTTTGTCGGATAGACTAGGAGTATATACACCCATGTTAAACAAGGTATGTGTATATAGAATGTGTGTGTAAAATTATTGTCAACTTCCCGTGAAGGCAAACACAGAATATTGCAAACATATAATAATTCTCTACCCCATAACTTAGTGTGTAAAAATTATTTTAGGTTTTTGACTAATTATAATAATAATAATAATAATAATAATAAAGTTTAATGGGTTGTATAAAAAATATTTAGGTTTTCACTAATATTGATAATAATAATTGTTAATGGGTTGTGTGTGTATGTGTAAAAATATTTTATGTTTTTGACTAATATTTGCAATAATAATAATAATAATAATAATAATAATAATAATAATAATAATAATAATACTTTGAAATTGTATTTGAAAATAATTTGCGACATGTTGATTGTGAGTAGTACCCTTGTGACCAATACCCATAGGGGGACAGAATATCTTGTCGGATAAACTCGGAGTATATATAATAATAATATTAATAATAATAATATTGATTAAAACTTTGAAAATAATACTTTGAACAATATTTGATGAAAAAGTTCCTGAAATAATCATGAAAATGTTGAAAATCGTGAAAATATTGAAAATATAGAAAATTATGAAAAAATTGATAATTATTAAAAAATGCAAATGATGAAAATGTTGAAAATCCTGAAATTGACGTAGAAATTAAGTTTTATGAATATGTAAGTAAATAATAATAATGAAACTTCTAAAAAAAAATAATAATTAGAACTTTGCAAATAATAATAATAATTCTTTGAAAATAACTTTGAAAATATTAATAATAATAATAAGATGAAAAACTTTCAAAATAACTGTAAAAATAATAATTTAATAATAATAGTAAAGAAATATTGAAAAATATTGAAAAATATTAAAATATTCATGCAAATGATGAAAATGTTGAAAATCATGAAATTGATGTAGAAATTAAGTTTTATGAATAATTGCAAATAATAAGAATAATAATAATAATAATAATAATAATAATAATAATAATAATAATAATAATAATAATAATAATAATAATTTTGAAAATAACATCTTCCACACGGGCGTTAATATTTTAAAAGAAAATATTGAAAATTAAAAAATAATAATATGTAATCAACGATTTAAACAAATTATATTATTACGTATTCGATAATTAAAACAAAAAATTATATAATCAATGATTTAAACAAATTATATAATCAACGATTTAAACAAAATTAAATTATTATGTAATCGATAATTAAAACAAAATTATTAGTTCTAAAAATATTAGGCTTCGATTACGCAATAGTTCTAAAATATGTGGCATCGTTCTAAAAATATTAGTTCTAAAAATATGATGAGTCATCGTATGAGTCATCGTTCTAAAAATGTGATGAGTCATTGTATGAGTCATCGTTCTAAAAATATTAGGCATCGTTCTAAAAGTATGACGTAATCATTCTAAAAATATTAGGCATCGTTCTAAAAATATTAGGCATCGTTCTAAAATTATGACACAATCATTCTAAAAATATTAGGCATCGTTCTAAAAATATGACGTAATCATTCTAAAAATATTAGGCATCGTTCTAAAAATATTTGTTCTAAAAATATGATGAGTCATCGTATGAGTCATCGTTCTAAAAATACGATGAGTCATTGTATGAGTCATCGTTCTAAAAATATGAGTCATCGTTCTAAAAATATTAGGCATCGTTCTAAAAATATTAGGCATCATTCTAAAAATATTAGGCATCGTTCTAAAATTATGACGTAATCATTCTAAAAATAAGAGGCACCATTCTAAAAGTATGACGTAATCATTCTAAAAATATTAGGCATCGTTCTAAAATTATGACGTAATCATTCTAAAAATATTAGGCATCGTTCTAAAAGTATGACGTAATCGTTCTAAAAATATTAGGCATCGTTCTAAAAATATTAGGCATCGTTCTAAAAATATTAGGCATCATTCTAAAAATATTAGGCATCGTTCTAAAATTATGACGTAATCATTCTAAAAATATTAGGCATCGTTCTAAAAGTATGACGTAATCGTTCTAAAAATATTAGGCATCGTTCTAAAAATATTAGGCATCATTCTAAAAATATTAGGCATCGTTGGGTGAGTCATTGGGTGAGTCATTCTCTTTGTTAATATTAATGATGATGATACCTTCAATAGCTCATTCGAAAGGTCTTGGACTGAGCTTTAAGATGAGGTATCGGCCAATAAAATCTGTTAACGAGAACATTAACTTTTGGGATGAAAAAAAGTATGTCACCGCTGGACCAATTAATAATATTTTGGAAAATAATTTAACTTTGAAAAGATGGTGGTCATCAATTGTTAATAATATTAAAACTATTAAAGATATATAAGATACCTATAGCTCATTCGAAAGGTCTTGGACTGAGCTTTAAGATGAGGTATCGGTCAATAAAATCCGTTGGTGGGAACATTAATTTTTGGGATGAAAAAGGGTGAGCCCTCCAGATCACTTAATTTAAAAAAATTACGTAATAGTTCTAAAAATATTAGGCATTGATTACGTAATAGTTCTAAAAATATTAGGCATCATTCTAAAAATAATAGGCATCGATTACGTAATAGTTCTAAAAATATATGGTATCGATTACGTAATAGTTCTAAAAATTTGTGGCATCGTTCTAAAATTTTTTTCCCGGGGGGGGAGGGGGTATATGTGATGCGGGGAGCCCCTGATCTGGGGAGCCCACATCATACTACTGTTAAATGTATTTGTTGATTTAGTTGAATTAAAATCCACAAAGCCTGAAAGCATTGTCAATGCATTGCTTGCATTTTTGAAAAAATGGAGTTTTGACGACATCTATATTAAGGAACATTTGATTGGCTATTGTAGTGATGGGGCCAGCACTATGGTGGGACGTAAAGCTGGAGTAGCTGCTCGGCCTTCAGATATATATCCAACATCACAATTTGGCACTGCTTATGCCACAGAGTGCAGTTAGCATGCAATAAAAACATTTCACAAGTTAATCATTTAAAAATGTTTCTTGAAAAACTGTATTGCCTATATAGCCAAAACAATAAAAATCTACTGTAGCTTAACGTTATTGCAAAAGATCTTGGTTTAGAAATTTAAAGGATCGGTCGTGTTCTTGGACCTCACTGGGTTGCGTGCAGCCTATGTGCAGCAAAAGCAGTGTGGAATGCATATCCGGCTTTATACAAACATTTTTCAAGTGTTGCGGACATGAAAGGTTTGCAGAAAAAATGGAAAAGTTGAGCTTTTTAATTGACCTGATTGACATGATCGACATTTTGCAGGAATTAACATGTTTAAACGAGGGTTTAGAAAGTCGCAGTATTTCCACATTAAAACAAATAAAACTAAAGGAGGTTGTGGTATTTTTATCATGTAATTATATTGTAACTGTAATAGCAGAATAAAACTTACTAACCTGTGCTGACTTGTTTATTTAAATTAGATACAAAGTTGAGATTCTGAGAACCTCAACAGCTGTGAAACTTTTGCTACCATTTGCAGCATCATATTCATGTGAATTAGGATTCTCAGCAAGCACTAACCGAAATCAAATATACTAAGCGCGAACGATTACTGATTTTCGACCAAGAAATGAGAGTTTGTTTGTCGTCAATCGAACCTCGAAATGAAAGATTTTTCTGTAAAAATCAATGCCATTCTTTTAACTAATAGTTTTAAAATACATTTATTCCCAATCTTTCAAATATAAATTATTGCTAATGTTGTTTTGGCCATACATAGAAATGTATCAATTAGTTATAAATAAATATAAATTTATTAATTAGTTATGAATAAATAAACAACTAACAAAGTCAATACTTTCAAATTTAACACCCGTTTTAAAGTTCTTTTATTGTAAGAATTGAAATTATAACATACTCTGATTATTTATTCCTAAGCGGATGTTTAATAATAACTAAAATTGAATTATTTGAAAGAAAAATTAAAGCAAATTTATATTAATATAAAATGTTAAATGAAATAAAAATTTCGTTTTACATTCTTAGAGAAGTTATAGCTGGTATTGGATTCATTATAAATGCAATTATGTTTTCTTGTCTGATAATATACCCCTTGCCATCTCGTTATGCAAATATTGTCCTTAAAAACCAAGCCTTCATTGATTCAATGGTATGCATTCAATTATTATTGATTATGATTCTCCCGTCTAATATCTGGTCAAGCAATAAATTGATTGGTCAAATTTTCTGCAGCATTTGGAATGGTCAATTAATATTTTGGTGGTTTGTTTTAGCGGGAGTTTTCAATCTCGTATTTACTGCATTCGATAGGTATTGGGCTGTAATAACGCCACTGAATTATAATAATAATATAAAAGGAAAAATTTTGTCGACGTTTGTTGTCGTTTATTTTGTTAGTGGAATAATTACATGTTGCTCTTCCTTTGAAATATTGGTGGTTAACGCAACTTGCTCAACAATTGCACTCCAGACTAACGTTTCTGATTTTTATAAGATTTACTCTATTTGTTGGTTTTTGTCTGTTTTTATCATACCAGGTACGATTACAATATATTTATATGTGAAAATAATATTTAAATTAAAACATGATCGAAAAATGGCAATGAAAACTCTTACTAAAACAATGATAGTTATGGCAATTGTTTACTTCGTTACGATACCTTTCGATGCAATTTATTACATTTTAGGATATTTCAATTATGGGCAATATATTTATGGTTCACAACTTCAAATTTTCAGCATATTTTTAGTAACTTGTAATAGCTGTGCAAATCCGATTATATTTTTGATAATGGTGAAAAGTTTTCGCTTGAAAATTTGCGATTTATTCAAATCTTTTGTTACTAGAAATTAAAAAAATGTAAATTAAATTCTCGTTTGAAATTAACTTGTTTTTTTATTTTCGATTAATTATACACCTGTTGTCAATTATTAAAGTCTAAATATAAACAGTACGACAGAACGAGTGTCAGATTATTGTGAAACAGAGTTGGGACAGAAGATTTGAGACATAATATTGTGACGAAGTACAGAATAATTGAGATAATAAGACGAAATTTATTTGGAGAATTTGAAGAGAATTGAAGCAGAGAAACTTGAAGAGAAAAGCAGAAATAAAGGGATAAGCAGCAGGAGCTTATTCAATTAATAACAGAGTAAAGTTCGGCGAGTAAATCCAAGTAAACTAGAAAACAACCAGTTAAATTACCAATTGTTATACTCCTCAGTTGTGAGAGGTTCGTCAAATCAAGAGTATACACGTGAGCTATTTTTCACCATAGTGTTGTAATAAGCACTGTATAATCGGTAGTTATCTTGTTAAGCTAATTGTATCATTGTAAAAATATTTGTGATATTCAATACAGTTTCCAGTGTTAATTGTTTTCTATTGGTCAACGAAAGGCACGCTTGGAGTCAGATAAATAATTCATTATATTTAAATTTCACCAACGACCCAATAACCCAACAATATGGAGAAGCTAGCAATGTTACCTGACATGATTTATGCTGTTTCAACAAGACGAACTGAGATGGTGGATGGTAATTTAGTGACAGAAATTCATAGTTAGTCATCCAGAGTCTAAGAGCTGTAGTTGGAAATAATTACCTTGCGCCAGGAACCATCAGAGATGTTGACTGGTTTGCAAGTTCCAAAATACATCAGGTTTCATCATGTTAGACACCTGAATTTTTCACAATATGAAATGTGAGAAAATAAATCTATGTGGACCAAATTGCAAATTCTTCGAAGTCACTAAACAGTTGTCTTCAAATAACTTGCAGAACCAGCTTGTTTTAGCTTATTTAAGATAAATTTACCTGGTAATTTTCTATTGTTTCTACTAGAAGAATTTCAAGATTCAACTAAAATTCCTCATGGATATTTATTTCTAGACTTTACCCAGAAATGTTCGGATGAATTATGAGTTCGAACAGATATATTTAACAAAAACGGTGCAACAGTATATAAACAAAGTTGATCAATTGAAAAGATTAATAATGTGTTTTCAAAAAGTAATTGTCAAACCTTCAAAGAAATTGAAGAATTTGATTGCAAAACGTAAACGAGGAAAATTACAAATAAAATCCCACCGAAAACAAGTTACACGGAAACAAAAGAGTTTCAATTATCAAAACAAAAACCTAAAGATTTTATAGCATCTAGTTAAGTCAAAATTCCAAGGAGCTTACCATATTTTAATTCTTTGCTGAAGGCTCCTAAACAATCAAGAATGACAATTTTACAAGCATTCTCTACATTTGTGATAGATGATTTACTTGACATTATAATGAAAGTTGTACATGGTAAGGTAAATATTAGCAGTGCAAAGAAACATATTTTGGAAAAACACAATAAATCGCTTCTATCACTTGTATATAGCAAAAACAAAAACAAATGAGAAAGATTATGTATAAACAACAAGGAGGATTTATAGCTACAATAATTTCTCTAGCATTATCTTTATTAGGTGGAGCAGGTTTATTAGGAAGTTCATAAACAATGGGGGGGGTACTCCTTCATTACTGAATTTCAAACTTGATTTTAATTCAAATTGTTGCAATGGCGGAAATTTGGAGAAATCCAAAAGACCCAGCATCTTTTGGTGGAATTGACAGACTAAAGAAAGCAATCAAGAAATAAAAGAAAAAGACAAGAAATTGGTTATCGAGCCAACTTGCATACAGTCTCAACAAACCGATGTTAAAAAGATTTCCAACAATTTGGTATTGATGATTTATGGCAAGCGGATTTGTTGGAAATGATTCCATATTCGAGTGTCAACCAAGGTTACAAGTATATTTTAACATGTATTGACATATTTAGCCGATTTTCTAGAGCTATAGCTGTTAAAATTAAGTCTGCTAATGAAATTGCTCAAGCAATAAAGAGTTTATTTGATAGTAATTGGAGCGATGAAGCTTTTCAAATTTTGAAGATTAACACTATGAGGAAGTTAAAAGATTCTTAAAGATTAATTAGAAATTTGGTAAAAATTTGAAAAATATTTTTATTGAAAAATATTTTAAAAAGAAGAAATTTATCAATTTTAAAAAAATATTTTTATCAAAGAAATATTTTAAGAAAATCTGAAATTTGTTTAAATAACAAAAATAAGAACAGACAAGTTTTTTGCGATATCTTTTATTAAATAAAATTTAGTGATTTAAAAACGGATGAGAATCCTAATATGGTGGCAGCGGTAAACACCGACGCGGATACCGAAAGATTATTGCCAAAAGTGTTCTGTCAAGGTGATGACTTGGAAAAATTCATCAGAAGATCCGAGATCTATTTCGATGCTTAAAGGCATCAAAAAAAAAAAACAAGAAAGATTGACCGCATGCATGATCGACGAGGATCTACTGGAGAAATATGCGAAAACAGTTAAAAAAGCAGAAGGATTTCAAGCCAGGTTACGAATGGCATTTGATTACGAAAGAGACGTAATAAAGGTTATGGAAAGTTTATTGAATTATAAAAGAAGAGGCGAAGAGATTGAAACATATTTTAAAAAAGTGGAGGACCTTGTTGACAGGTTGTTTGGAATAAAGAATTCACCAAAGAGAAAATAACAGCAAAAATGTTGATAGTATGTGCTGAGAATAAAGAAGTTGAGAAAGAAGTAATATTGCGGAAGATAAAAAGCACAGAGGAGATAAAGGAAACATTAATTCTGATGGATAAAGTGGACAGGCAGAGAGATCACATCAACGCTTTGAAAAGTTATGCAAGTGTGGGCTATCAGGATCCACAGAGAAGAGGACAGTACAAGCAGAAAGATGAAAGAGAAGAAGTCAGGCGACGAGAAGAACCAGAGTGCTGGCTATGCCACAAAATAGGCCACACGAAAATAGAATGTCCAGTAAGAAGTAAGATAGAGTGCTGGACATGTCACAGAAGCGGATATATCAGTAGGAATTGTCCAGATAAAAAAGTGCCAAGATGTTTTGATTGTGGGAAAGAAGGCCATATAAGTAGGTAATGTCAAGAAATACGGTGTAAAAGATGCAACAAAAATGGTCATAGATCAGAAGAATGTTATACAAAGTCGAGTTACAAGAAATCGATAGAGAAACAAAGACCGACAGGAAACAGATACAGCCGGATTAATGGAATCGAAGAAGAAGAGGAAATGGAATCGTGCGTAGAGACAAATGAAGATAATTTTAGTAGGACGTACCCAAACAACAGGGCTCCATATACTAACAGAAAAGTGGACGGGATATCCTCAAGGAGTAGAAAAGTAGGAGAATGTAGGAAGGGTAAGTGAGAAAGTATACAGGTTCCTAAGGAGAGAAAGGTTTGAAGAGGAAGTGGAAAGAATTGGAACAATTGAAATGGGGCAGGAGGTAGAAATTGTATATAACAAGCTACAGGGAAGACCTAGTGTAACAGTAATGATGAATGGGGAAATTTTCGACTGTTTATTAGACACCGGAGTACGAATAAACGTAATGAGTGTGAACTGTTTTAACAAGTTACGAGGACAACAATTGATGAGAAGCGACGATAAGTTGCGATGTGCAAACGAAAGTACGATAGAGACAATTGGAAGAACAAAGGTTAAAGTAACTATCGGAGATATTTCTCAGGAAGTTAGATTCATTGTGGCGGAGAAAGTGACACCAGAGGTGATTGGAGGAGTAGAATTACAAGAAGCATTTGGATATAGGCTGACAAAAAAGAAAGATATCGAATCTAGTGAAAAAGACAAGAACTATATTTGTAACATTGAAGCAAAATTCGGCAGACAAATAAAGGATGGAGAAAGATTGACGCGAGCATTGGAACATCTAAAGATTGATGAGGATAGTAAATTAAAGAAAATAATAACGAACAGTGGAAACGTGTTTATGGCGGATAAATGGGATATGGGTCGCACGCATTTGGTAAAACATAAGATAATTACAAGAGGTGAACCGATAAACATAAAACCATATCGTCAACCATTGAATTTGGAAACAAAAATTGAAGAAGCAATACAAAATTTGTACGAAAACGGGATTATACGGAAATGCAACTCTCCATGGAACACGCCGTTAATCTGCGTATGGAAAAAAGAGAAAAAAGATATTAGGCTATGCTTGGATTTCAGACAGCTGAATGAAATAACAGAGAGGCAGGCATTCCCAATGCCAAACATAGACGAGATGTTAGATGTGTTAGGAGGGTCCGTTTATTTTAGCTCAATCGATCTTGGTAATGCATATTACCAAGTGGAGTTAGACAAAGAATCGCAAAAGAAAACAGCATTATCAACAAAGAAAGGGCAATACTGTTTCAATAGAATGCCGTTCGGAATCGCTGCAGCACCAGGTACGTTCCAGGAAATGATGACAAAGGTAATAGGCAAAATAAATGGAGCAATGGTTTATTTGGATGACATTTGGATTGACGTCTGATGAACATGATCTTCCTTTTATTTTCTTTTTCTTTTAACGATCACGGTGAGTGATAAAATATTCCAAAGCTCTGACATACATCCATTCTTATCTCATAGATTGCTATCATTACTATTCTAGGAATGTCAAAGAATCCATCAACTATGACGCCTCTCCAGCCATGCTTCTCATGCACCGACAAAAATGCCATCATTAAAACGCTACAGACCCAAATTGGTTTACTGAAAAAGAAGACAGACCATCTCGAAGGCACGTGGCTCGCACCCACGCAAATGAAAGAATTGCGGATGAAGCTATCGTGGGTCGAACATTGCCGCGACAGTCTAATCGAAGAGAGGTGTATTCAGCGGCTACTCATCAAAGAACAATCTGAGGCCTTGTACAAAGTATATGTGCAAGCGACCCTCACCAAAAAGATCGCGGCCGTGCCTATCACGGAACAGGACAATGTCTTCTCCTTGCATCACCAGCCAACAGCAATCAGTCAGCCTTCGGGAAAATCCTACACTAGCTGTGTGGATGCGCTTCTATTGCCATCCACAACTGAAATATGTGTCCTGGGGGTCAGTCAAGTGACCCCGAACCTCATACCATCAGGAGTAAAAGACACACCTCCAATGCGCTGATCAAATCAAAACGCCGGCAACCAACTTGGTCGGAAAGGAAAAAGAAAAAAGAATAATTAATCGCCGAAGCTATACAAGCCACTTTGTAGGCACCGAAGAAAAATCCAACTCCAGCTCATCTCCCATTCCGAGTTATACCGCCGTCCAGCACTTCTTGGGAAGAAAATGCAAGGGATTTTTTCGAACTGGACGAGCTTTTCGCCGAAACCTCTTCATCTACATTATGAGACCCGACGTGAATCCGAAACTGTAAATAAAAAATTAAATGGAATGTCTCCTATGTAATCTTCTCTATTTAATTGTGTTTTCCTGATGTGACATATGATTTTGAATTTTTTTTTCTGTTTGTTTGTTATGTACTATATACTCTAATAAACGATTTGAATTCATGCAGGTTTGCGTTTTAGATTCTTTTCATGATCTGACTGGATGAAGTGGAATTGGTTTTGTAATTGTGTAGTTATTGGGAAAATTGGAGAACGCAGGCCAATATTTCAATAGGTAAGACGTAAGTCCTTCTATCGGCATTCAGGATACGGGTAACCCGAAATTTGGTGAAGGAGTAGTCCTATGGCAGGGGCTCACATGATTCACTATATCCCGCCATCATGGCACAGTACCAACATGATGTGAATCATGGGTGTCATGGTGGGAAAGCAGTCATGGGGGTTCTAATTAGCGGTCGACAAATAACGCCTGTTTAATTTGATTGACCTTCATCCCCTAGTAGCGTGTGAATGTGTGTTGACCTAGTCGACTACCCAACACTACTGTTTTTATCATACTTTCCTTTACTGTCAATTCTGTGCATGATCACTCTTTTATTTGTCTTTCTCATCCAACATACATTTCTTTTAAATTTCTTTTAATTTACTGACCTCAACAGTGTCCATATGTAAAACCCACCGACCCACCCATATCCTTTTATCATCCTTATTTGACAGAGTCAACTTTGTTGATTTAAATGTGTATAGTTGATAATTTTTGAATCCAAACCTCCTTTGAATGACTTTAGGTATTTCCATTCCATTAAAACAGTCGATGTATGATTGATGATCTATCTCAGTTTCATTCAATTTAATACCTTTGGCTTTAATAGTTTTCTTTGGACCAACCAACAAACTATAAAGCTTCGGTCGAAGAAATATCCATTCATCATGTATGACTCTTTAAACTTTCCTATAACAGAATCAAATCTTCTGTTATATAGCGTATGAGAGGAATTATAATTAGAAGTATCCAATAGATTATCTTGGATCATAGCTTCTAATAATGTTTGTAATTTAAGGTTCTTAATTTCCAAGAAGAACGAATCCGTATCCTCTGCTGCTATATTAATCTCACAATTGAACTGTTCGCGATACTTTTGTAGTTCTATATATTGCAACTAATATATTCTTAGTTTGGAGAGATCTAAAACTGTTTGTCCAATATACGAAGGTCTATCCAAACATATAACATCAGGGTTCATAATTGCGGCTATTAAATCATCTGTAATCTTTATACTTCTTTTGAATGTTGGTTATGATGAATATGTTACCAATTTTCTTTGTGAATTGCATAACCTTAAATTCATCCGCTTCTTTATATTTTCGACTATTATTCTATATAAACTGTTGTTTAATAGTTTATAATATCCCTTCACCAGTTCTGATGTTGATTGAGCCCTCAATTATGTGTTGGCTTCCACATATTCCTTGAAAATATTTGATTTTTTAAACTTGATTGTCCAATGTATATTTATTACTTTAACTCCTAAAAACATATACATTTTTAATAGTCGCCAATGAATTACATAGTTTTTCTTCGGGTAATGTGTTAACAGAAGCTTTTCCACTTTTGTTCCTTCTGGACATATCTTCTATGGTGCAACTGGTAAATTGTCCAATAAATCATGAATTTCATCTGGAATATTCATATCGACCTCCAACGTATATTCATATGGTAGATTCTCCAGGTTTGATGATTTACACTCTTCTAGAATGGTGTCCAAATCTTCATGGATCCATTCAAACTTTCCATATGGCAAACTCTGACAAGGTGCCCATCCATACAAGTTATTTATATCGATATATAATAACCCTGTACTTTCATCTCTTTTGACTTGATGTTTGTTAACGAAAGTCATACCTCCTCGAATGCCAGCTTCATAATAGTTATACATTTCATTGTCTTGCAACAATTCAATGGGTTTATCCAATGCCATTAATGCCGATGCCTATGTCATTCCCGGAATACCGAAAAAATTCAAAGGTTCCAATCTATTATGGTCTAATGATTTAGTTTTGAATTGTTGAAAGTAATCTGCCAACAGATATACATCCAACTTCAGATATATCATCATATAATCTAAAAGGGTTCAGACCATATTTTGACTGCTTTATCATATGCGGCTTGTGTCACTCCTTCCCCAATTCTCATAGAATTTCCAAGCTTGCAGCAAAATTGTATGGGAAAATACCTTTTGAATCTTGTATTGTTCCCACAAATGCCCAAATTGTTATTGGCAAACTATTTAATGTTTTCACTACATTATCCAAAGATTCATTTACAAACTGGTATGAATCAATGCATTTGATCTCTATTTGCTTACAATGTGCAATAAGAGTAAGATGTTGTCGGAATGCAACTCAAACTCCAATGAGGAAATTTATTTATGCCATATTTTAAAATATAATGCATATCATAACCTCTCAGGTTATGAAATACCACTGGAAGCCCTCGACGTACTCTTCTTGAAAGATTACATTTTACAAAAGCAGCACCTAAATATTTTCCGCTGAAATGATCATGATCTCGAACCAAATGATCACAGTGTTCCTTATATATATATAACAACTTGACTGCATGTTAAAAGATGATTGTTTTGTCTGACTGAGAATTAAGGGTTGTTTGCCATTTCTCTGGTAATAATTGTTTAATTTATTTTCTGCTATTTCCTCTACTTTCTTTAAAAAATCAATTATGCAATTTAACCCAATAAATTGAAAATATGAGGAAGTTCTGTTAAAATTATTCATCAGCAAGAGTCCAGCTGAAATCAGTAAAGGTTACTGATGGTATTGCTGATCGTCTGGTAAAATAGATTCAGTATAGATTACGAAAGCTGGAGTCACTTTCTTCGACCAATCTTTGAACCTGAACTCTTTTTCTGTTGGCATAACGTATAAAGCTGTTCCAAACTGATTTTTCTCACATAAAGCCAGATGTCGTTCATATGTTAATTGTCTCCGAAATCCATTTATACAATTTGTACACCATATGCATTGAATTCGAACTGTACAATTATCAGATACATGACATTTCATTAACCTGTTGATATTAGGTACTCCAAATGATAATTATTACTTTCACTTAGTAATAATAAATATATGGGTATTACATCTTTGACTTTTGTCCTCCGAATTATATCTATATTCGGATGTTTCATAACAGCATCATCATTATTTAAATATGTATCATCCGAATCGTATGAGAGAACATTGATCGCCAATTCTGAATTTGGATCATCAAATTTCTTTATGTCATTCAATGTTGTCAGAGGGTCTCTGAATCGTAATTTAATTCTTTCATGTACCGATAATATTGTGACGGTCTGTTACGGTTTTCATGAATGTCTTCGCGTTTCAATATAGACAAAGATTGTTTTGATTTTGGACGTTTATGATTTTATTTTTTATTTTTAAATTTCTTATATGTCGATGTCCATACAATTGACTAATTTCGGTAAACTTTGTTATTTTAAATTATTTATTTACTTATACTGATTCATGGGGCTCACATCTACCTCCTATTATTATTATTATTATTATTATTATTATTATTATTATTATTATTATTATTATTATTATTATTATTATTATTATTATTATTATTATTATTATTATTATTATTATTATTATTATTATTATTAATTATAAAAATTAGAAATTACGTCAAATGGGAAAAAACCCAATTTCCCACAATATGTCAACCGACTTATTATGGAAATGGAAAGATATTGATTAAAAAAGAAATAATATTATAAAGAATTTATTTAATTTTAAAATTAAAATTGAATTCAAAATTAATGGTTATATAGAATATCATAAACTATTATATTTATATATAAAATAAACTATTAAAAATTATTATATATAATCATAATAAACATTCATAATATGAAATTTATATTCATATGTAATATTTGCAATTAATCAAATATTTATTTAATGTCATTATTGTAAAATATCACCTTTGCTCTGTTGATGAATTCATTCTTATGAATGGAACGGGTAACATTGAAGTTTAGAAAATCTTTAAAATCATATTCCTGAAATTTAGGAAATTTAATAAATTAAATTTCGAAATGTTAATATATTTCATTTATTTACAGTTAAACCTGTTTAACACAAACTCTGTTTTCGTAAAAATTCACTCAGCAAATATATTTTTCATGTCCCAGCTCAATATCAGTATATAAAATATTGAACAGTGGAACCCATTTTACACAAAACTCGGAAGTGATTCTAATTGCCTGTGCTCTTTCTCTTAATTAAGTAAATAACATCCAACACCAAATAATTTATTGAAACTCAATCACAGCAGGTATATGCGAGTCATTCATAGGGTGACCATCTGCTGGTATTTTCAAGGGACAATCCCGTATTTTCATCAAATGTCCCATGTCCCGTTTTTGGCAAAATTTGTCCAGTATTTTTCAAAATGTTAGAATTTTTATACTTTTTCTTCCACTTTAAGCCAAATTTCCAAGGGGGTTGCAAATCAAAAATACCTACTAAGTTTTTCATTCAAATTTTAGCAAATTAAAATTTTTGGTAACTGAGATTGAAAAGGTTACTACACTTAACTTAATTAACTTAATTAACTTACACTTAATTAACTTAAAGTAATTTTATTTCAATTTTTCGAATTTTTTTACACAATTTGCAATATTTTATACTGAAATATGCCTTTTAATGTGTGGTTAGTAATTTTAAATTGTTTATAGTCGATTATGAAAATAAAAGACCCATTAAAAATTTTCATAAAGATTAAAAATTCTATTTTTTCAGCATTAAAAATAGTCTTTTAACATTAGTAATTGTTATTTTATGTCCAAATAGTAAAAGTTTAGTCTTATTCGCGAAGGAACTAGAATATAACACTTTAAAAACAGTTTTTAAAAAAATGTAGTTAGTGTAGTAACTTTTTTCAATCTCAGTTACCAAAAAAATTAATTTGCTAAAATTGGAATATTATTATTATTAGTAGAACATTAGTCGAGTTTGGTTTTTGCCTTGCTGGTACATCAACTGAGGTGGAACGTATATTTTCACTTATGAATAATATTTGGGATGATAACAAAAGCCGTTTGAATGTCGATACTCTTGATGCACTTCTATCAATCCAATACAATTCAAATATGAATTGCTAAGACTTCTACAAATTGGTTAAAGAAAATTCTAAATTTTTAAATAATGTTATCAATGAAGAAAAGTACCAAAAATAAAAATTTATACAATTAAAGATTTTTTTCTTCAAATTTTACTGTTCACCCTATTTATAAATTAAACTTTTTTTAAATACTAAAATAAGCGAAATTTCGCATACAATTCTAAAAAAAATCGTTAAAGTTCAGCTTAAATCGGCTTTAATGAAAAAATTTACAATGTCCCGAATTTTTTTCAAATTTACCTGGTCACCCTAGTCATTCAGTACATAACGTTATCTTAATGTGTTATGACCCAAGGTGTGACTGATTCACGTGTTTGAAGTCAGCATTTCATATGAAAAGTATACGTCACAAAATATTTTCTTAAATTCGGCTATATTTAAACAAAGACTGTACATTTGTTCTGCTCATTGTTATTTTAAATTAAATCTAAACAGATCCCTGTCATGTATGAAAGTAGTATGAAAGTAGTAAATTCCACCAATCAGAATTACAAGTTATTCCAAAACCAACAGTAATCAGAATACAGAAAATATTAACACGTTGACGGACACTTGCGTCTATAGCCGTCAAGGCGAAGTTCACTATGTGGCATGCCGGCAATAGCCGTCAAAAACGAAACGGTTGTTGCACACAAAAAAATTGCTTATTTGAGCCATTAAACCTGTCATTTACATTTTTAAATTACCTTATTAAAGGTGCTAAATTAATCAAAATTAAGTTTATTTAAGCAGAAAGAGTAAAACTATACTTCTAATATTCTAAAAATTACAAAAACATATGGTGTCAATTTTCGAACTTCACTTATTTCTACTGTCCGTCAATGTGTTAAAAACTGAAAGATGAGACCTTGATAGTAGATGGATTGGGCACCGCTAGAACAGGACTCCGCTGGCACAGTACCCCCCCCCCCCCCGGGGGAAAAAATTTCTAAGTCTAAAAGTACATTTTTTTTTCAAGGTCATTTGTAGAACAAAGACATATGACTCATCAAGGTCATTGAAACAAAGACCATGACTCATCGGATGACTCATAAAATTTTCAAGGTCATTTGTAGAACAAAGACCATGACTCATTCAAGGTCATATGACTCATTCAAGGTCATTTAAACAAAGACCATGACTCATTCAAGGTCATTCTCAAGGTCGTATGACTCATTCAAGGTCATTTTCAAGGTCGTATGACTCATAAAATTTTCAAGGTCATCTGTAGAACAAAGACATTTATTTTCCAGGTCATCTGTAGAACAAAGACATTTATTTTCAAGGTCATCTGTAGAACAAAGACATTTATTTTCAAGGTCATCTGTAGAACAAAGACATTTATTTTTTTCAAGGTCATCTGTAGAACAAAGACATTTATTTTCAAGGTCATATTATTATTTTTCAAAAATATTATTATTTTTATTATTATTTTTCAAAATATTATTAACTGTGCCAGCGGAGTCCTACTTTTCGGGGCGCCAGAACTTTTTGAGTTTTCAAAATTAATTAACAATTGATACATCAATTTGAAGCCCAGACGGAGATCTATCTTTTGAGCCATAGAAATAATTTTTATCATTAGTAGTATAAAAGTTATTAACATTTTTCCCTAGACCATTTTCAAGGTCATTTGACTATTTTATTATTATTTTTCAAAATATTATTATTTTCAAGGTCATTTGTAGAACAAAGACATTTATTTTCAAGGTCATATTATTATTTTTTCAAAATATTATTTTTTTTTTCAAGGTCATCTGTAGAACAAAGACATTTATTTTCAAGGTCATCTGTAGAACAAAGACATTTATTTTCAAGGTCATCTGTAGAACAAAGACATTTATTTTCAAGGTCATATTATTATTTTTAAATTTTTAAAGGTTCCCGCCAACGAAAATTATTCATCGATAGCTCATTTTAAAGCTCAATCCAAAACCTTTCGAATGAGCTGTATATCTCATTATTATTATTATTATTATTATTATTATTATTATTATTATTATTATTATTATTATTATTATTATTATTATTATTATTATTATTATTATTATTATTATTATTATTATTATTATTATTATTATTATTATTATTATTATTATTATTATTATTATTATTATTATTATTATTATTATTATTATTATTACTATTATTATTATTATTATTACTATTATTATTATTATTATTATTATTATTATTATTATTATTATTATTATTATTATTATTATTATTATTATTATTATTATTATTATTATTATTATTATTATTATTATTATTATTATTATTATTATTATTATTATTATTATTATTATTATTATTATTATTATTATTATTATTATTATTATTAGAGAGCAGTAGCTGCATGCTGACTGCAAACTACTTGTATACCAAATATATATATAAAAACATTCACAAAATAAAAATTTACAAATAATATCCTTTCTATGCTGAAACATTTTCGATAATTTTATATGAAAAATATAATGTTTAAGCATAGAAAGATTGGTGAAAACTATAACGAGTTTTCAATAAAATATATATAAAGAATACAAAAAACATTTTTTTTTTAAAAAGATATATTAATCGGATAAAACAATATCATCAATGTCGGTTAGATCATCATTGTTTATAGGGCTGTCTGGATCATCGAAAGATGAGCTTTCTCCACCAAAAAGCGGTCCAATCTCCTCATGATTAAATACTTGGCCACCAATCTCCTCATGATTAAATACTTGGCCAGCATCTGTTTCCTCAAATCCTAAATAATGCCCATATGCCAGACTGGAATTTTTCCCCACCCAAAACCGCTCATTTTAAAGCTCAATCCAAAACCTTTCGAATGAGCTGTATATCTCATTATTATTATTATTATTATTATTATTATTATTATTATTATTATTATTATTATTATTATTATTATTATTATTATTATTATTATTATTATTATTATTATTATTATTATTATTATTATTATTAATCTATATACTCCGAGTCTATATACTCCTAGTCTATCCGACAAAATATTTTGTCCCCCTATAGGTAATGCTCACAAGGGTACTGGTCACGCTCAACAAATCAACAAATCAACAAAACATACATTTATTTAAACAATAAAATAATGTAAAATTAACAAAGGTAAACTAAATATTGATGTACTATTCGCAGCAATATTGTTTGAAATTGGTAACGTAGAATTGATTTTCATAGATTCTATTGATCCTTTGATTGTTTGAATTTCTCTTAATAATAATTCAATCTTTTTTAACAAATAATCATGCTTCTTATCAATTATTTTCATATTCATTTTATTTTCAGCAATAGAGTTATTGAAAACCTTAATATGATCAATCAATTCAAATTTTATATTTTGTATATATTCAAATGATAGTTCATAACTGTTTTCTAAATTCTCCAATCTTTGAGATATTCTTTTTCCTGGATGCTTTGACCATTTTGGTTTGTCGAGAATATATAAAATATCCATCAACTTGGCTGTATTCGGACAAACACATATTGATTTATTAAAAGACTCCACTGTTATTGTTGTATTGTGTGAGCACACACTCGTTATAATAATTAGCAATATGAATATAGTTTTCATGGTGTATCAAATCAAAACCTTTCTTTTACATTTATAGTCTATCAACCAATCAAAATCATCCGGTATTAGTATAAATAAAACATCATATTTTAAATTATTGTAAAAATGTCTCAATTTATGGAAAATCTTTTAAGCGAACTCGTCAACAGGAATATTATGGAAAGCCTCAGTTTCCTGGTCGATCGGACCGAAAAGATTATAGAAGGAAATCACATTGATTATGAAGATGTACTCAATTCCGATTCCCTCGAAACGAAGAAATTCTATTTTAATAGGATTTTTAACTACCTATGCGACGAGGAGATGAAGTGGACCCGAATACTAGTAGGGTTCGCTTATATGAAGATAATAATCGAAAGAAGTCTATGGGACTCTGAACATTATTATCAGTGGTCTCAAGAAGTAATACTTTTATAATCTATATTTTATTAATATATATTTTCTAGATAATCAAGTCAAAGTTTCAACCATGGATTGAAGCCAATGGCGGATGGGGCGTACTGAATCAACTCGCCAGAAATGCGAAGGAAATAGATCAACAGAAAAGAAAATTTAAAAACTATGTAAAACTTGCAACAGGTGTTGCTATTTTGTATGTTTTATTGCGATTTTTAAAATAAAATTAATATAGTTATTTTGTTTGATTTTTTAAATAAAATTTTAAATAAATTTACAAACATTAATTAACTAAGATTTATTAATTAACACATTCGCAGTCGTCATCTCCACATTTCATTATATTTTCAACGACATGATCAATACAATCATTCGTAATATTATCTTTAGATTCATCTTTAGGTTCCTCTATAGGTTCCTCTATAGGTTCATAGATTTCCTCATCAATTTCTTGAGTATCGGTTTCTTGAGTTTCTTCCTCATCATCAAATCCTGTATCTTGACTCTCAACTATCCAGCCGATATTTAAGGCATTTGTAATAGATAATATGTCCTCAATTTTCACACCAGATATTTCTGCTAACTTTTCCAACAAAAAGTTGATTAAAAATTCTAAATAATAAATAATTCGGTAATTAATTAATCATGTTAACCTTTTTCTGCAGTCATTTTCATCACTTTAAAACTATATTATAATTTTGTTTATAGATTTTCTTTGTTAAATTTGCATGTCATTTGCATTTATGTTGCAATTAATAAAGAGAAAAACAAATCTGACTAATACATTTATTAAATATAACATTAAAATATTTGTGAAAGTCTAGCAGACATAATTTTCCAAATAGGAGAATATACATCATTATTATCAACTTTATATCCCTGGATTGCTATTGTTATATACCAATTTTCATTTTCTTTGAAACTGATTTCATCAAAAGCATCATAAAATCTTGCATATCTATTGTTGAACCATGCATGTTGATTACACGATAGATTCGAATCTATCCGTTTAAAAACATCATCAATAGTTTTGACATCAATCATTGAAAGCGTGCCGGATAAGAATTCGAATTTAGTCGGAATTAGCTTGACTGGTGCAACCAATTTCATATTGATTTCTTCTTTCAAAAAATACATTTTGTAGTTGTGGAACATTTGAACTGGTTGTACCATTTCTTTTGGTTTTTCGGTGCTTGAAATTTTCTTGGTCATCGTGAATAATGAATAAATTTAAATGTTACAGGGTTTTTATACCTTTGACTCATGTCTATCAACCAATCAGATTACAGCATGTCTTTGTTTAAAATTGCAGGTCATTTGCATTAATGATGCATTTATGTTCTATTAATGTTTTATTATTAATGTTTTATTATTATTATTATTATTACTATTACTATTATTTCTATTACTATTATTATTACTATTTCTATTATTATTATTACTATTTCTATTATTATTATTATTATTATTACTATTTCTATTATTATTTATATTATTACTATTTTAAATATAAAGAAAAAACACAATTCAAACACGAAATACATTTATTCATAACCCAAATCAACAATCCGGGAGTAGTGAAACCTTCTCAGAGTTTTCACTAACTCCCATTCGACATATCGCCGATATCGATCGGCACAACATGAGCATCCGATGATGCACTGGTACTCTGGCTCCATTTGTTTGATGGTTCTGTTTATCTTTATATCCCACAGGAACTGGTGAAATACCTCCATTATTCTAATTTGTGTTGTGTAGAAAATGAGGTCCGGAATTATTTCTGCTTCTCTATCCTTTATAATTTCAATAATTTGCGGATAATAATATTTTATCCTATCGATCATAACTTTAAAATATTTTTCTAAAATAATAAATAGTAAATAATGTGAAAATAAAAATTTTAAATTTACCGGAATCGTCAATATCCTTCATGAGGGTTGCAGAGCTTGGTAATTTGTACATAATGTTGAAAAAATGAATTCTAAACAAAAACCGTTTGTTTAAATCAATCAATAACCAATAAGAAATTAACCAATTAGAAATCAACCAATTAGAAATCGCCCAATGAAATTATCTCATTTCGAACATTGTCAACAAATTCTCTATACTCCAAATTTCTCAACCCCAACACGACAACCTTTCCACTAGCAAACACATTGACACATATAGGGTTATATTTTAATAGTCTTAGTGCCGGAAACAATTCCGGTTCAAACATACAATCAC
Source organism: Schmidtea polychroa (assembly GCA_959609185.1). Taxonomy (NCBI): domain Eukaryota; kingdom Metazoa; phylum Platyhelminthes; order Tricladida; family Dugesiidae; genus Schmidtea; species Schmidtea polychroa. The sequence continues at coordinate 25,374 of CAUHTR010002793.1, forward strand.
ATTTTTTCGACATGTTATATAGATTGATACTATGTCCCATATCCATAGTAACGGTAATTGATTGGATTTTAATATTATTTATTCGATATTGTAATTTATTAATATCCAAAGGTTTCTTACATCCCATGATTCGACATTTACCAGTCTTGAAAAATATTATCGGATATTTCCCGCTTCTATCGATAATTTGCTGGGGTTTCCCTGGTGGGAACCTCATATTCGATACATCAAAATTTCCTCGATAATTTATATTTGCTAACATTATTAAATCATTTATGAAAATTAGTCTTTATATACAAATTGAGCACGAGTTCATTAAATCATCGAATATAAACAAATATACATATATAAAATTTTTGAAATGGAATTAAGAAATGATGCAGTATACCAAATCGTTGGTCTGAGTGGTAGTGGAAAAACATTATTTGTTTGTAAATTACTAAAATCAAATTTATTCAAATCAAAATTCAACAGGATTTATTGGCATAGGGGTGCTGATGAAGAACATGGATTAACTCAATCAAGTTTCTGTAAATTAAAAAACATGAAAATAGTAAAGGGATTCGATAAAAACTGGTCCAGCCGATTAAAGAAAGGCGATGTCATTATTATCGATGATTTGTATCAAGAAGCTAATAAAGAAAAAGATTTTAATAATTTATTTACAAAGATCAGCAGACATGTCGGTGTAACAGTTATTTTCATAACACAAAATCTATTTCATCAAGGTGGGGCACATCGAACACGTAATTTAAATGTACAATATTTAGTTATTTTCAAGAATCCTAGAGATGCAACAGTGATTGATTTTCTTGCACGTCAAGCATACCCTAACAATCGTAATTTTCTTATCAGTGCATTTCAAGATGCTACAAAAATACCTCATGGATATATATTTCTTGATTTCACACAACAATGTCCCGATGATTTACGTGTAAAAACAGATATTTTCAACCCAAAAGGTGCCATGGTTTATAAACAAAGTTGAAAACCTCTATGAATAATAATGTTTCTAAAAGCAAGGGTGAAAAATATTAAGAAATTAAGAAAAGGTATTAGAAAGACTATTAAAGTTCCAAAAGTTCCACCAACAACTAGTTATACACCATCTAAAAAACTTGTAACTGAAAATTTCTCTGCAATGAATCTTATTTCGAAAAATCCTAAACCTAAACGTAAAACCCGTAAAACCCGTAAAACCGGTAAAAAAGTAGTTAAAAATCATCGCAGTTTTCCATTTTTTAATGCATTGTTAAAGGCCCCGAGTATGAAAAGAATGAATATATTGCAATCATTCCCAAATTTTGTTGTCGATGATTTACTCAATATTATACTTAAAGTAGTCAAAGGCAAAATTAAAATCAGTAAATCAAAAAAGCATTTATTGAGCAAACATAGGAAACCATTGTTATCTTTAGTAAATAATAAAAATCGTAAGCAAATGAGAAAAATTATATATAAACAACAAGGTGGATTTATTGGCGCATTAATACCTCTGGCATTATCATTATTAGGTGGAGTTGTAGGAAATCAATCATAAACAATGGGTGCTAATCCTTCATTGCCCGACATTAAATTTAATTTTAAATCTTCTTGTTGTAATGGAGAAGATTTGGACGAACCCCGAAGACGAAGCCGGTTTCGGTGGAGTGGCAAAATTAAACAAAAGAGTTCCGAATTCGAAAAAAGAAACCCAGAAGTGGTTATCAGATCAGCTTGCGTACAGTTTGAACAAACCAATGCGGAAAAGATTTCCAACAAGAGCGTATAAAACATTTGGTATTGATGATTTATGGCAAATGGATTTGATGGAGATGATACCTTATTCGAAAATTAACAATGGGAATAAATATATTTTAACATGTATTAATGTATACAGCAGGTTTGCACGAGCAATACCAGTCAAGGCAAAATCTGCAGAAGAAATGTCCAAGGCAATTAATATTTTATTTAAAGATGGACATCCTAATAACTTGCAAACAGATTTAGGTATTATTATTATTATTTTTATTATTATTATTATTATTATTATTATTATTATTATTATTATTATTATTATTATTATTATTATTATTATTATTATTATTATTATTTTAGGTAAAGAATTCTATAATAGCAAAGTTAAGCAAATCCTCGATAAATTGAAAATAAATCACTATTCGGTACATTCTCAATACAAAGCTGCCCATGTTGAAAGATTTAATCGAACATTGAGAGATAGATTAAAGAAATTGTTCGTGCATCAAGGTAATAAAAAATGGGTAAATGCTTTACCAAAAATAATAACAAGTTATAATCATTCATCACATCGAGGACTGAATGGATTGAGACCGGTTGATATTACATCAAAAACATCTGTATCTAAGAAATCTGTAAAAATTGCAAAACCTAAATATAAAGTCGGTGACCATGTTAGAATTAGTAAAATTAGTGCATCACCATTTATTAAAAATTTTGATACTAATTGGACTGATGAAGTCTTTGTAATTTCAAAAATAAATACTAAACAGAATCCTGTAATGTATGTCATCAAAGACAATGATAATAATATTTTACAGGGGAAATTTTATGAGCAGGAATTACAAGTCATTCCTCCCCCAAAAGTATTTAGAATTCAAAAAATATTGAAAACTAAAAAGGTCGGTAAGGATAAACAATACTATGTCAAATGGCATGGTTATCAAAACCCGTCATGGATATCAGCAAAAGACCTAGTAAAGTGAATTTTTATACTATTTTGCCGAGCAATAGTTGTCCATTAATTCATCCAGACAATCAAGCAAGCAAATTCATCATCGAACTCCAAAACCCCATCTATTTGGATAATGACTGGGAAGTTGCTCTGTTGGATTTTACATTTGTATACAATTTATTCCCGATCTATAGCAAATCTGTTATTGAATATAATAAGAAAGTAGCAGTAACGGAATATATTAGTGTTCTTATTGATAAAGATAGTTATAACTTGACGAGTTCATCGAAATCAAGGAAACCTATAATTTATGATGATGGTCAATATTTATACATGAATTGCTTGAATAAGCCATTCGAAATTATATTTTCTACAGTGGCTGATGCTAAACGTCTTGGATTTACTGATTTACGTAATGTATTTAATGATACAGTCAAAATAAATCTCTCTACACTTCCAAAATCTAATAATTTAGTGGAATTTAAATTTAAGCTATCATACATTGAAATAACAGAGCATGCATATACTTTTAAAGATAATTTATATATTACAGACCTCGAACAATTACAAACTTATTTAGGTGACAATTGTAGCGATATTTTAACAGTTTTTGAGCTTCAAAAAGATAAAGTATTTAGATTTAGTATAAATTCTAATCTTAGTCAAGTTAAATTTGACTCAAATTTGACAAAAACATTAGGATTGACTAAACCAGTATGTACACAAAATGAACAAATTTGTGAAGGAACAAACAAACCGAAAATCCTTAAACATCATCAGCAAATGTTCATTTACAGTAATATCGTGGAACCAGTTATTGTTGGCGATTCTAGTGTTCCTTTAATGAAATCTATATGGATTGAAAAACATGATCAAGATGAAGTTGTACAAATCAATGTAGAAAATCCCATGTATCTACCTGTTTCAACATCTTGTATAAACAATATAGAAATAAATATAAGAGATGATTCTGGTCAATTAATCGAATTTCCAAAAGGTTCAAAAACTCATTTGACATTACATTTTCGTAAAATAAATGGCTAATTCTGATATTATTAGTATGTATAGTGGTAGCCAATCTGGTGGTGAATTACCATATTTTATTGGTAAACAGTACGGATCAGGATGGTTGAGAACAATTGGTAGATTTGCCCTGCCTATTCTTAAACGTATTGGTAGTTTTGGTATGAAAACTGCAAAAGATGTTATTATGAATGAACAGAAAATATTACCATCTCTAAAAACAAATGCTTTAGCAGAATTAGGGAAAGTTTTACCCGGGGTTGCAGGTATGTTTCAAAAAGAAAAACCTCCAGCTCCAGCTCAGTCATGCTCCAAAACGTAAAAGACATGGAATATCACGTATAAACAAACGAATGAAAGGACATGGAACTATATTTGCAAAATGATTTGTGGTAAATCTGAATTATGTATATTTGATAGACCGTCGCCCCAGGCTGTAATAGAATTTGGGGCATTTGAGGAAGTTTTTCCTATGAATTCAATTACCGATAGTAGAAATGATATCGAGTTTTATATTAATGGTTCGCAAACCGAATATTTAGATTTGAATGATACTTTATTGACTGTTCAGATTAAGGTTGTAGATAAAGATAGAAAAGTTTTGGATGCCAATGCAGATGTAATACCGAACAATTTCCTGTTTCATACTCTGTTTAAAGATGCCGTGTTGGGATTTAATAATATCAAGATTGAGGGCGGAAATAATACATTCATTCACAAGGCATTAATAGAAACTATTTTAAATTACAATTCTGATACTAAAAATACATGTCTTACTCCTATGGGCTATGCAGCAGCAGATGATGAAAGAAAAAAGTGGGTAAAAGGCTCAAAGGTTTTCACCATGTGCTCATCGTTACAACTTGATTTTATGGATCAACCGAAATATTTACTACCGGGGGTTAATGTACATATTAGACTGAAAAGGTCTGATTCTGCATTATCTCTTACTAGTGCAACTACTACACCAATATGTCAATTAGTTGATGCAAAATTATTGGTGAGAAGAGTTCGAGTAGACCCTTCAGTATTAGCAGGTCATCAATTGGGTCTTAATTCAAAACATGCAATTTATCCATTAAAAACAAAGGAAATTGTACAATTTGCTATTGCTAAAGGTGCTTCATCATTCTATAAAGAACAAATATTTGGTGACAGAAGAATGCCTAATTTTATTCTGATAACATTTCAAAGTGAAGCACAATATAATGGATCATATACTGCGTCCAGCTCAATTTTCAAAAACTTTGGTGTTACATCATTGACTTTGTCGAAAAATACTGATTATAGAGAAACATATATTCAAGATTTCGAGAATGATAATTACTGCGCGACATATATGCAGAGTATTGTTAGAAATCTGGGTTATTTAGATAAAAATTTGAATTGCGGAATAACTCTAGAAGATTTTAAAAGCAAATACCCATTTTTTACATTTGTTTTAGCCCCTGATTTTGATTTAAATCAAAGTCAATTACCTCAAAATGGAAATTTACGACTGGATATAAAGTTTGCAAAAGCTATTACTGAACCAGTACATGTTATAATATATGGAGTATTTGAAAATGAAGTTCAATTTACTGCAAATAGAACTGTGTTGGTATAAATGTATACAGAAACATAAAAAGTTATCATGGAGTAAGTTGTTTTTTATACTCTGGATTTATTTAAATAGTTCTGTTCAGGTCAATAAAATCGGAAAACAGATATTGGGAAATGAATTTGTTGGAGTTTTTCCTCTTGATAAAATTCCATATTTGAGCAATAATCAAGCAATAATCGTCAATACTCATTCGTCTCATCTTGGTGGAGAACATTGGATAGCTATATATGTGAAACCTGGTAATATATTCGTGTTCGATCCTATGGGTTTTTATTACCCTGCTTTGTTGATATCAAAACTACAAACAATGGGGAAACCTATTGTGTATAATAAAACTATGTTTCAAAATCCCTTGACCCAAACATGTGGTCAACATTGTTTAGCTTGGTTATTGTACAAAAAATTTGATGTTTAATAAAATTTTATGTATCCTTTCCTTTGTTGTTGTGATTATTATTATTATTATTATTAATATTAATATTATTATTATTATTATTAATATTATTAATATTATTATTATTATTATTATTAATATTATTATTAATATTATTAATATTATTATTATTAATATTATTATTATTGTGAAAAATATTATTATTTTTAATTAATTTTATTATTATTCTAATAAATATTATTATTTGTAACATAAAGACCACCTTTGCCTGATGCATGCACAGTGCAAGTTAACAAAGGCATGACTAACAAAGGCAGTCACATGTTTTCTGAATGATTTTCATTACATGCATGCATGCGTGTGATTGGTTGAGAGAGTAAAATATTCAGTGTATATGTGTGTGTGTGTCTATATTCTCATTGGTTGGGATAGGAAAATATTCATTCTCTTTATAAACATTGACAAATCTAAAATTTGTCACAATTATTTCAAAATTTTTAAAAATCAAGGAACACTACAATGCAAAATACCAATAATCGAATCTTGAGAGGACTTTTGACGAGTGGTAATTTATTTTATTTTACTATATTTTTATTCCTCATTTTTTTTTTCAGATGTTTTCGATTGGAATGATGTATCTGAGGATGACTCAATCCTAAATGTTGAACACATATTCGGTAAATTTACTATTTTTATTTTATTAATTTAATATTTTCTTTAGAACCAATTATTAATATTAGTGATACTGACGACGATGATGTGGTTTTTATGGGTGAAATGAATGCCCCAGTTAATGCTGTCAAAGAAAAAAGTAAATTTATTTTATTTCTTTATTTTTAAAAAACGTTTTAGGGTTAAATGTTGATATTGACGCTGATGAATTTTTAATCACTGAGGAGGACTTAAATAATGACCTCAATTCTGTTGCTGCAGATTCTGATTTGATTGCTGACGAGGACTTAAATAATGACCTCAATTCTGTTGCTACAGATTCTGATTCCGATATGGAATCAAAATGTAAGATTTTTTTTTTTTTTTTATATATTTTTTATACTAATTTAATTTTGTAATCACTTTTTTTTTTTTTTTTAAATTCTTTCATAAATATTTTGATAATTTATTTTGATAAAATATTATGATGTAAATGATTTATGATGAAGAAAATGATTTATGAAGAAGAAAATGATTTATGAAGAAAATGATTTATGACGAAAATTTATGATGAAGAAAATGATTTATGATGAAGAAAATGATTTATGATGAAGAAAATGATTTATTACGAAATTATGACGAAAAAATTTATGATGAAAATGCTTTATGATGAAGAAAATGATTTATGATGGAAATTATGATGAAAATGATTTATGGAGTAATTACTTTGTTTCTGAAATAATTTAAAAAGTGATTACAAATTATAGTTATAAAATAAATCCTTGTAGTTTGCAATGTGCATCTACAATAGTTAAAATAATATTAATAATAATAATAATAATAATAATAATAATAATAATAATAATAATAATAATAATAATAATAATAATGTAGTCTACAGTGAGCATGTAGCTACATAGTAGTCTTCAGTCAGCATGCAGCTACTGCTCTCTAATAATAATAATAATAATAATAATAATAATAATAATAATAATAATAATAATGTAGTCTACAGTGAGCACGTAGCTACATAGTAGTCTGCAGTCAGCATGCATACTGCTCTTTAATATAATAATAATAATAATAATAATAATAATAATAATAATAATAATAATAATAATAATAATAATTGACCCATAATTTCTACTAGTAGTTTGCAACTACATCTCTCTTATAATAACTTTAAATTAATAATAATAATAATAATTGACCCATAATTTCTACTAGTAGTTTGCAACTACATCTCTCTTATAATAAATTTCTACATCTTTGATCTAATAATATACCCTTTATTAATAATTGTTAATAGTTATACCGTTTTATTGTCTAATAAAACTGTATAACTACTAACAATTGTTAATAAAGATATTACAACAATATTTAGAAAATTATTAAATAAATTTATTAATAGGTAAATTATATCCTCGTTATTGTGTTTCGTCGACTGGGCATACTAAAGTATGTCACAAAAATATGAGAAAATACTATGGGCAAAAGTTCTATGGAATCAAATACTATTTATGCCCACTATGCCAGACTTCCCAACCTATAAAATATAGTGATTTTTATAATATTCATTCTAATCATTTAAACCAATTTCCATCAAATAAAAAGAAACTTTTTAATAAGTTAAATAAAAATAATACAGCACAAAATATCAAAACTATAAATAAAAATGTGAATAGCACAACACAAAATACTAAACATATCAAAAATAAAAATGTGAATAGCACAACACAAAATACTGAACATATCAAAAATAAAAATGTGAATAGCACAGCACAAAATGTAATTAATAATGTAATTAATAATGTAAATAATAATGTAAATAAAAAACGGCCTGCTGTTACTCCTGTGTCTTGTGTTCCATCTAAAATTGCTAAAGTTATTGATGGTGATGAAATAGATAATATTCTAAATAATATATTAAATAATAATCAAATAGGTGGTTCAGTTGATATAGACAACGAGCCAGAAATAGAATTAGATTTTAAGGGGGCTAGAAAAAATCTAAGGTTTGACGTGGAGAAAGACGCCTTAGTACAAATATCCATAACACCAAAAATTATTCAAAAATTAATATCAGAAATGAACGGTATGGGGCCCGTTAAAATTCAGTTCACGGTTCTGATTCAATTTGAGAAAGATGGCGAATTAAAGGATAATTTCTTTTCTAATAACGCCGAAGTTTTTACAGAAAACTTTTTAATAAATGGCATCACTAAATTAAATAATAAGATAGAAAAATTTACATATTTAGGTAGCGGATGGCGGGTTGTTAAAATTAAAGAAATTGACTTTATAATAAATAAGTATAAGATTATGAATAGGTTAGCTGGTCATAGTTATATCCCCACCCCAGCGGCTTTAAAGTCTAAAAAAGCCATTGTCAACATTCAGAACACAGATGATATGTGTTTTATATATAGCGTTCTAGCCCTCTTAAAGCGTGATGTTATACGCAGAAATAAACATCGAGTTACTGCTTACCAAAATTATTTGGATGAAATTAATTTTGACCCCATTAGTGATTGCCCTATGAGATTAAGTAACATTCCAAAATTCGAACGCAAAAACCGTGAACTTAACTTAGCGATTAATGTTTTAATATATAGAAATAAGCCAGCTAAACCTGTCAGCAATGATGATGATTATATCCCTCATCACCCCCAGTTAGACATTATTCACCGATCTAAGGTCATAGGTGGTGAACCAATATATTTACTTTTATTAGAAGACGGTGATAATTTTCATTACACCGCAGTTTTTGATCTTCAAAAACTAATGAATTCGCACCCAAATAGCTCCTGTCACCTTTGGATTCGCGTCAACTGGTGCCCACATTGCCTTAATGGCTTCAGACATAGGAGCGCTTATGAAATCCATGTAGACCTATGCCGTAAGAATCAAATAGGTTCTACTTTATATACATTACCTAAAGAGAAAAATTTAATATTTTCAAACTATGCAAAAACAGTAACCCCGCCATTCGTGATATATGCCGATTTTGAGTCGATTTTACCTGAGGATATCACCCACCATCAGAAACATATGCCGATAACAGCAGGCATGTTACTAATTAATAATTATAACAAAACTAAATTTTATTATGAGTTTGTTGGTGAGGATTGCGTGCTGTCTTTCTTGCATAAGGTGGAGGAAATTGCTGTCACAATTGTCCTGCCATATTACGAAATTAACTGTAATAAACCTATGCAAACCTTGTCTTTCGCTGAAGATCGTGCTTTCTTTGATTCCAGGACCTGCTATCTTTGTAAAAAATTTATTAGAGATAGAGTTAGGGACCATTGTCACTTCACAGGTAAGTATCTTGGTGCTGCCTGTAGGAAATGTAATGTGTCTCGCAGAATTCAGAGACAGTTACCAGTTGTTTTTCACAATTTGAGGGGATATGATCTCCATCATATTTTGAAGTATGGTTTGAGTAATTTTCCTTCTTGGGAATTGAATATTATTCCAACCAGTACGGAAAAATTTATCTCTCTCATCGCGTACATTAACAAATTGCCTGTTCGTTTTATTGACAGCATGCAGTTTGTTAATTCATCACTTGCAAAAGCTGTTAAGACTCTTTCCGATCTGCCTTTAACTTCTTCTGTTTTTGATGGCGCAATTGTTCGAGCAAAAGGTATCTTCCCTTATGACTTCGCTACATCTCTTGAGGTCCTGGAATCAACTCTTGAACTACCTCCTATTTGGGATTCTGTGTCTAATGATGAATATGAATTAGCCCAAGTTATTTGGACTCAACAAAATTGTAACAATATGTTAGACTATATGTTAACATACCTTAAACTTGATGTGTTTCTCCTCGCAGATTATTTTACACAATTCCGTGAAAAGGCCATTACATACAATGGTCTTGAGCCTCTAAATTTTTATGGCATTCCCGGTATGTCATGTGCCTCAGCGCTTATGACATTAAAGGAACCCATTGAACTTTTACAGGACATGGAAATGTTTAATTTCTATGAAGGAGGGATACGGGGTGGGTTAACATTTGTTAACAAACATTATGTTGCAAGTTCTGAAGACACCGAACTCTTGTATATAGACATAAATAACTTGTATGGTTGGGCCTTAAGCCAAAATCTTCCGTATGCTGATTTTGAATGGGTGTATGATGACCTTGATTCTGTCTTGTATGAATGTAAGAATGCTGATATCGATAACCTTCCATATGGTTATACTATGGAGGTTGATATCGATATCCCTGATTGCGTGCATGATTATTTGAATGATTTTCCGATTGCTCCGGAAAAAATGTGCCCGCCAGATTCGAAAGTTGAGAAGTTAATGCTCACGCATTGGCCGAAGAAGAACCATGTTCTTCATTGGCGACTTCTCAAATTGTATATTGAATTGGGGGCTTTAATTAAAAATGTACATAGGGCAATTAAATTTAAACATGCACCCATTTTTAAAGATTACATATCAACTAATACAAATTTGCGCTCAAATTCAACATGCGAGCTGCATAGAGATTTATACAAATTATTTAATAATAGTCTGTATGGGAAATCCGTGGAAAACCTTAAAAAACGGATGAATTTGAGGCTATGCAATTCAGCTGAAAAGATGATTGTATATGCTTCAAAGCCGACTTTCAGGAAATCAATTAAAATTGCTGATGACCTGATTGCTGCACATCTGTATAAGGATTCTATATGTTTAGACAGGCCTAGCTACATTGGTCAATCTGTGCTAGACCTGTCTAAACTGAGGATGTACCAGTTACAGTATATCGAATTGGCTAAATATAGAAATGAATTTAACTGTGATATTAATATCGTTGCCGGCGATACTGACTCCTTTTTTCTTGAGGTTAGGCACTGTAAGCTTGACACTCTTTTGCCGGCAATGATTCGTGACAATCTTTTAGACACTTCCAACTATGACCCTGCACATCCCTTATACTCTAGAAACCTTGATTCTGTGATAGGTAAATTTAAAGATGAAAGTAAAGGTCTAGGGTATAAGGAATGAGTTTTCTTAAGACCCAAGTGCTATAGTTTGTTAGGGGCTAAAGATCATTTGAAAGCAAAAGGAGTCAGGTTAATAGGTACAGAAATTAAGCACGAATCATATTTAGAATGCTACAATAACAACGTAGTATTTTCTGTACCACAAAGTAGGATAGGGACACGGAACCATCAATTGTTTACAATTAAAAACAATAAAATCGCATTGTCAAACAACGACGACAAGCGGTTTTGGGTGGGGAAAAATTCCAGTCTGGCATATGGGCATTATTTAGGATTTGAGGAAACAGATGCTGGCCAAGTATTTAATCATGAGGAGATTGGTGGCCAAGTATTTAATCATGAGGAGATTGGACCGCTTTTTGGTGGAGAAAGCCCATCTTTCGATGATCCAGACAGCCCTATAAACAATGATGATCTAACCGACATTGATGATATTGTTTTATCCGATTAATATATCTTTTTAAAAAAAAAATGTTTTTTGTATTCTTTATATATATTTTATTGAAAACTCGTTATAGTTTTCACCAATCTTTCTATGCTTAAACATTATATTTTTCATATAAAATTATCGAAAATGTTTCAGCATAGAAAGGATATTATTTGTAAATTTTTATTTTGTGAATGTTTTTATATATATATTTGGTATACAAGTAGTTTGCAGTCAGCATGCAGCTACTGCTCTCTAATAATAATAATAATAATAATAATAATAATAATAATAATAATAATAATAATAATAATAATAATAATAATAATAATAATAATAATAATAATAATAATAATAATAATAATAATAATAATAATAATAATAATAATAATAATAGTAATAATAATAGTAATAATAATAATAATAATAATAATAATAATAATGAGATATACAGCTCATTCGAAAGGTTTTAGATTGAGCTTTAAAATGAGCTATCGATGAATAATTTTCGTTGGCGGGAACCTTTAAAAATTTAAAAATAATAATATGACCTTGAAAATAAATGTCTTTGTTCTACAGATGACCTTGAAAATAAATGTCTTTGTTCTACAGATGACCTTGAAAATAAATGTCTTTGTTCTACAGATGACCTTGAAAAAAAAAATAATATTTTGAAAAAATAATAATATGACCTTGAAAATAAATGTCTTTGTTCTACAAATGACCTTGAAAATAATAATATTTTGAAAAATAATAATAAAATAGTCAAATGACCTTGAAAATGGTCTAGGGAAAAATGTTAATAACTTTTATACTACTAATGATAAAAATTATTTCTATGGCTCAAAAGATAGATCTCCGTCTGGGCTTCAAATTGATGTATCAATTGTTAATTAATTTTGAAAACTCAAAAAGTTCTGGCGCCCCGAAAAGTAGGACTCCGCTGGCACAGTTAATAATATTTTGAAAAATAATAATAATTATATGACCTTGAAAAATGGTCTCGGGAAAATGTTAATAACTTTATGAATAGTGATGATGATGATACTTTCAATAGCTCATTCGAAAGGTCTTGCACCAAGCTTCAAAATGATGTATCAATATTTAAATAATTTTGAAAACTCAAAAAGTTCTGGCGCCCCGAAAAGTAGGACTCCGCTGGCACAGTTAATAATATTTTGAAAAATAATAATAAAAATAATAATATTTTTGGAAAATAATAATATGACCTTGAAAATAAATGTCTTTGTTCTACAGATGACCTTGAAAAAAATAAATGTCTTTGTTCTACAGATGACCTTGAAAATAAATGTCTTTGTTCTACAGATGACCTTGAAAATAAATGTCTTTGTTCTACAGATGACCTTGAAAATAAATGTCTTTGTTCTACAGATGACCTTGGAAATTTTATGAGTCATACGACCTTGAAAATGACCTTGAATGAGTCATACGACCTTGAGAATGACCTTGAATGAGTCATGGTCTTTGTTTAAATGACCTTGAATGAGTCATATGACCTTGAATGAGTCATGGTCTTTGTTCTACAAATGACCTTGAAAATTTTATGAGTCATCCGATGAGTCATGGTCTTTGTTTCAATGACCTTGATGAGTCATATGTCTTTGTTCTACAAATGACCTTGAAAAAAAAATGTACTTTTAGGCTTAGAAATTTTTTCCCCGGGGGGGGGGGTACTGTGCCAACGGAGTCTTGTTCTAGCGGTGCCCAATCCATCTACTCTTGATCTACTCATACGAATATGATTTGTAAATAACTTCAATAAATTAACTACAAACTTACTTATTGCAAAATTGTGCAAAGGTTTTAGAATCAATTGATTTTATGAAAGATTTAAAATTAAAAATACAATTGAAAATGTTTAGTTTGCGAATAACTTGTAAATATTATTGGGATTGTAGTGCCTCCACTTCGCAGGTATTTGCAATTGATCAAAAAATTTAAAAAAAAATACACAAATTTTATGTATAACTTGTATGTTTATATAGCAATCTTAATTTAAAGTGACCAGATATTCTTTATTGGAATGCGGGACATGTTCAAATCAAAACTGCCTAATCCGGGACGTTTGGTCACTTTATCTTAATTCATTAAAATAGAAAATAATAAAAAAAATTTATATAGAAGTATTAAAAAGTTCAAAATAATTGGAATAATTACAGTAAATAAATAAACCTAATAAATAATCAAAATATATAATTACCGTTTTCTGTACACCCGAAGTTTCAAATCACCACTATCATGACAAGAGTTATTATAAATTCTGTTAGTACATCACGTGACTTTTCACGAGTTAAAACTAGTAACCATATACAAATAACTTATGATTCAATTATATTATTTTATATTGTGCAAATTACACTTTGAATAATAAAACAATTACAAATTACAAATGTTTTTGATTTTATATTAGCTGAATGTTTGAATTTAAATCTTCAAGGTAGAAAAATTGTTTTTAACCCATCATCAATAAATGAATTATGTGATTCACTCTGAGGTTATTAAAGTTATACAAGTGTAAATAGAGCTGTAAAGTTTAAACAAACTCCTAATTTTTAAAAAAATATATAGACACCAATACGAAGTTGAGAGCTAAAAGTTATTATTACAAGTTATTAAATAATAGTTTGTATGGAAAAACTGTGGAGAACTTAACGAGAAGAATGGATCTACAATTATGTACTACCAATAAAAAACTTATAAGATATTCGTCTAAACTGACATTTAAAAAATCTATTAAAATTGATGACAACTTGATAGCTGCCTTGTTAAATTCTAATTCTATATGTTTAGATAGACCAAGTTACATTGGACAATATGCATTTCATCTTTCTAAACTTCGCATGTATGAACTTCAATATGTTGACTTGGAAAAAAATCAACAGCAGTTTAATTGTGATACTAGTATCATAGCTGGAGATACGGAGATTGTGAACAAATATCTAATTGTAAATTAGAAAAACTTTTGTCTGAAATGGTTGAAGATGAACTTTGTACACTTCGAATCATCCTATTGATCACCTACTTTATTCTGAAAAACTTGACTATGTTATAGGCAAATTTAAAGATGAGAGTATTGATGAAGAATATGACGAGTGGGTATTCATAATACCCAAGTGTCGAGACTTTTTAGATAAATTAAAATATCTAAAAGCTAAAGGGATTTCTTAAAAAGATACTAAACTGAACCAAAAATCTTATAAGGATTGTTTTAATAAAAATGCAATTTTTTCTGTACCACAATTTCGTATTGGTAAAAAAAACAATCAATTGTATAGTTTCAAAAATTCTTAAATAACGTTAACTATAAAAGGGTTTGAGTGGATAAAAATAAAAGTTGTGCATATGGATATAAAGGTTAAATAATATTAACGGAAACAAAGTTGAGAAGCTGATCCTCACTCATTGGCTCAAGAAGAGTTATTTTCTTCATTGGAGGCTTTTTAAACTTTATTTTTCACTCGGCTGTTAAAATTCGACAAGCGATTAAATTCAAACAAGCACTTATAATTAAATCATATTTAAAAAAACACAGAATTAAGAGAAGAATTAACCAGTGAGTTATATAGAGACTTATTTAAGTTTAACATCAACAGTTTATATGGCAAATCCATTCGGAATCTGAAAAAACGGATGAATTTGAAGCTATGTAATTCAGCTGAAAAGAAAATTGTATATAAACCTCAAAATTTCATTTTAAATTATTTCTTTACTTAAATATTTCGAAGACAGATAATAATAATAATAATATTAATGATAATAATAAATAAAAAAATTAATAATAATAAATAATAATAATGATAATAAATAATAATAATAATTATTTAAAACAATAAAATGATAATTTAAGCCTTTTGTCAACAAGGACTATCTTATAGTCGAAAACGTTTTCATTAAATACATTATTCGCAGCAAAAGGCTGAAATTATCATTTTATTGTTTCAAATAATAAATGCTGCTACCAAGAAATCATCACTTAATAATAATTATAATAATTATCATTGTTATTTTTACCACATTCAATATGACAAATAATCAATAGCTATCGGATTTATTTATTTTTAAACCGATTGATGTGAAATGTGCATTATAAGAATATAAATATAAAATTTACATTTCAAATTTGATTTAT
>CAUHTR010002794.1:0-11546 GCA_959609185.1 Schmidtea polychroa
TTGTTCATAATATGATGAAAATATTAATTATAATCTGATAAATAAGTTAAAATCATTTTATAAACAAGACATTTATTTATTCCATTTAAGAGAAAATGTTAAAATAATTTTTATATGTTTTTATTATATTTTTAGAATTCAAATTTTTTAATAATAAGTATTTTAAAAATGTTGTATAGAACAGAATGAACAATCTTTAAGAAGACTAAATAATATATTTCTGGAACTCAAAAGTAGAGCAATATATTTTATGGTATTCTTCAAGATTTTCAATTGTTTGTATTTAAAATAAAATAATTACACCAAAGTAGATTAATCACGAGCCGTATAACCACAAATAAAGGTTTCAGATAAAAATAATTTATGTATAGAAAAAAACATACAAACCTAATTGAAATAAAGACAAAGATTACGAGCGACTGGCATAAATTAGGTGTATTTACTATAGAAAAGCAGAAAAATAATTTTGATAAAAAATTAAAATATATACAACAACCCTATAATAACAATTACACGCAGAAGGACAACAATTTTGGGCACAATTATTTATAAGTTATAAATTATAACAGGCATTTTAAATTATAAATATATGCAATTTGAGGATATTTCAAGTGTTTATCACATTCTTATTTTCCACGAGTAGGAGATGAGTAAAGTGCATCAAAGTGAAACAATGTAAATTATAAAATATTTAAGAACATTTCAATTTTAAACAATTTGAAAATGATAAGTAGGTAAATGTGAGGTCTCTGGCACAAAGTGTTCTTAAAATTATTTTAATTGAAAATATTTTACAGATTCTTTTTTCCCAAATCTTTTTAAATTAATTTTTTTTATAATTATTATAAAATCAATTATTATTATTACTAGTAGATGGATGGGGCACCGCCAAAACAGGACTCCACTGGATCACTTACCCCCCCGGTCGAATTTTTTTTTAAATAATTTTTTGTAGAACAAAACAATTTTTAAATTTAAATTGTTTTAATTATCAATAACATAATAATTTTATTTTGTTTAAATCGTTGATTACGTAATAATTTTCATTTTGTTTCAATTATCGATTATGTAATAATTTTTAAATTTTTAAATCGTTAATTACATCAATTAAATAATGTCTTTGTTCCACCGTTGACCTACCTTTGGTCATGCAACAAGTTAGTGTTCCCATCATCCGAGTTTATAAAACGATAGCTCATTTTTAAGCCTAGTGCACGATCTATCTAATGATACATAAATATTATTTTTATCATTATTATTGGGAAAGATATTAACGCCCGCGCGGAAGATGTTATTTTCAAAATTATTATTATTATTTTCAAAGTTTTAACCAATATTATTATTATTATTATTATTATTATTATTATTATTATTATTATTATTATTATTATTATTATTATTATTATGATTATTTAAAACAATAAAATGATAATTTAAGCCTTTTGCTGCAAATAATGTATTTAATGAAAGAATTTTCAACTATAAGATAGTCCTTGTCAATCTCCTGGAATTTAGAAATGTTCTTCCCCAAAATACCTTTCAATCTTTCTTTTATTTCCTTTCTCTTAATTCTCATTGGTTGTAAATATTATGAATTGTTTTACTAAAAACTGTTAAAATTTTTACATTTAAAATTTCAAAATGACACAAACTAAAAATTTTTAAATTTTTTACAGCTTCTATAATTAGCTTCTAGAAGCCTAATAAAATATTTCAAAATATTCTAAATAAAGCCTCCAATAACCACTTATATATGCTATTTAAATATTTCAATAAATTTTTTTGTCAATTTTGATTTTCAAACCCTATTTTTTAAAATTTATTTCCTATATTATTCTAATTATTACTTTTTAGTTTATTCTATTTTTTTTATAATTTCTTTATATATTGTCAGTTATTCTCAAGGTCAATGACAACAGATCAAATTCATGATTTCATTGATTTCTTCTTTAGTGTTGACCTTTAGCTGTCTGTTTATGATGAGAATTGTTTCTTTGAATCTGACATTTTTCTTTTGGATGTTTCCATTAGCTATGATTTCTATTGAAATATTTTTTCTTTCCTCTGTTGGTTGACACTGCCGGAGATGTCTGCCCAACGAGGATGTTCCACCAGGATCTAGATGTTCTTTAACTCTTTGGTGCAAGGTCCTGAGGGTACTTCCAATGTAGATTTCATTGCAAACATTGCACGTGATGCAATAGACGATGTTTTTTCTAAAGCACATATCTTTCAGTGTCTGGCAGTTTTTCATTGTGCAATTGTTTTCTCTATTTATGTTGCCTGCCAGAGCCCTTCTCAATGTCCAAGATTTATGTGCTATCCGAATTGGAAGACCGGTACGTTTAAGTTCTTTCAGGATCTTGAAGTCGAGTATGTCACTGATGAATGGGATATTCAGATAGAAATATTTCTGATTCTTTTGTGTTAATTCCCTAGATCTTCTTGGGGTAGAATTCATTCTTTCACCTTGGTATCCGTTTCGCTGTAGGATTTTATTGAAATATGATTGTTCTTTAAAGTTTTCGTTTTTCTCCGTGCATCGATTGGCTATTCTTCGTTTCTCGTTTCTTATGACATGTACTTTCTGTAAGTATGGAAGCGCTGATCTTTGGTGCATAAATATTTCTTTGCGAGCTGGTTTTCTGTAGAACCCGTATATTGGAGTATTTCCTTCTATTTTGATTCTCAAATCCAATAAATTGAGGGATCCATCTTCTTCCGGATATTCGATTTCGAACGTAATATCTTGATGAGACACATTGAATGTATGAAATATATCCTCCGCTTCTTTTCTGTTTTTGGTCGTGATGAAGATATCATCTACATATCTTGCATAGAAACCGATGGGTTGTATGGTCCTCAGTGTCTGTCGTTCGAGGTTATCCATAAAGATGATTGCTAGCAGTTATTAATTATTATTATTATTATTATTATTATTATTATTATTATTATTATTATTATTATTATTATTATTATTATTATTATTATTATTATTATTATTATAGTAGGGTATTGTGTGGACCCGGGAACAAAGACATATGACGTCATCGATGACGTCACAAAGACATATGACGTCATACCCCCGGGGGAGGGGTTTTTTTTTTTTTTTTTTAAATTTTTTTTTTTTTTTAAAAATTTTTTTTTTAATTTATATTACGTTGCGGTATTTTAAAAATATATTACGTTGCGGTATTTTAAAAATATATTACGTTGCGGTATTTTGAAATTTTAATTATTAAATATATTACGTTGCGGTATTTTAAAAACTTATTTTGATGGTTAAATAAAATAAAATTATTACACACAATACTCAGACAAAATATTCTGTTCCCCTATGGTCACACACACAATGTATAAAAATATTATTAATGTCCACACACGCAACAAGTTAGTGTTCTCATCGATATATTATTAATCTATATACTCCGAGTTTATCCGACAAAATATTCTGTCCCCCTATGGATACTGCTAACAAGGGTACTGGTCGCGTTCAACAACTCGCAAGGGTATTATTAAACAATGTAATAAAACATATATTATTATTATTATTATTATTATTATTATTATTACTATTATTATTATTATTATTATTAATATTATTATTATTATTATTATAATTATTATTATTATTATTATTATTATTAGTATTATCATTATTATTATTATTATTATTATTATTATTATTATTATTATTATTATTATTATTATTATTATTATTATTATCATTATTATTATTATTATTATTATTATTATTATTATTATTATTATTATTATTATTATTATTATTATTATTATTATTATTATTATTATTATTATTATTATGGGTACTGCTCACAAAGGTAAATGTCACAAAGTTACTGTTAAAAAATATTCAAGACAAAACATTAACAAAGAAATTATACTTTAAATATACACTAAAATTTATTAACACACTGGGTAAAGGTCATAAAGGTAACTAACAAAACTTTAACATATTATTATTACACACAATGTATAAAAATTGTTCACAAAGTTACTGTTAAAAAATATTCAAGACAATATGACTAATACATTTATTAAATAATTTAAACACATCATCGAAAATAATCATGTCCAAAATAATTATCATCTGCTGGATCATGGAAATCATCTGTATCATCTGCTGAGTTAGCTTCGTTGAATCTATAATATAACGGTGTCACCGCCCCTATAATGACCATATGCCAAACTTTGATTTTTATCCACCAATTTCGTTTATCATCTCTACATGTCAAGGCTCTTTTATTATTTTTAATACTAAAAAGTTGGTGATTTTTGGACGTTATTCTAAACTGAGGGACTGTGTATATTTTATCATTTAAATAACAATCTAGATACGACTGATGTGTTAGTCCAGTATCTTTCATACTTATCCCCTTAGCCTTCATACTTTCCTCATCACCCATCAAACTGTAACATTTAGGTCTCAAGAACACCCAATCTTTATATAATAACCCTTTATTCTCGTCTTTGAATTTACCAATGACAGAATCAAGGTTCCTACTATATAAGGGATGATTTGGGTCATAATTCGAAGTATCTAATAATTGATCTCTAATCATCGCAGGTAAAAGAATGTCAAGACTACAATGTTTAATTTCCAAGAAGAAGGAATCTGTGTCTCCAGCAACGATATTAATTTCGCAGTTGAATTCGTCGCGATATTTTTGCAACTCTTCATACTGCAGCTGGTACATCCTGAGTTTGGATAAATCAAGTACGGTTTGACCAATGTAACTAGGTCTATTCAAACACACTATGTCCTTCCTCAATAAAACCGAAATCAAGTCATCATCGATTTTCGTGGATTTACGAAAAGTCGGTTTCGAACAGAATGTTAATAATCTCTGTGAAGAATTACACAGACGATAAATTAATACGTTTTTTAAGATTTTCAACAGTCTTGCCGTAAAGACTGTTGTTTAATAATTTATAGAAATTTTTATCGAGTTTATTTGTCGACGCTGCTCGTAACGCCGTATTTGTGTTAATATAATTTTTTGAAAATTTTATCTTGTTTAAATTAATTGCTCTATGTGTTTTTGATATTTTAACACCTAATTTAATAAATATTTGCAGAAGCCTCCAATGAAGAACGTAGTTCCTCTTGGGGCTGTGTGTAAGCAACAGCTTCTCTATTTTTGAACCCGGTACACACATCTTTTCAGCGGCAACGGGAAGATCGTCCAGTTTGTCGTGAATTGACGTCGGTATTTCTAAATCCACTTCTATGGTATAACCATAATCAAGCAGATCTAAATCTACCGTTGTGCATTCAACAATTATATTATTTAATAAATTATCATCAGTAACCCATTCAAAGTCACTGCAAGGTAATGGTTGACTTAAAGCCCAAACGTATAAATTATTTATATCTATGTAAAGCAAAGCGGTATCCGGGTCTGTTTTTACATAATGTTTATTTACAAAAGTTAGTCCGCCACGGATACCGCCCTCGAAAAAAGTTATACATCTCCATATCGGTGAGGAGCTCAATTGGAGAGTTTAAAGTTAATAAGGCTGAATTCCAAGACATACCTGGAATCCCTAAGAAATTTAATGGCTCTAGTCGGTTATGAGCAATGGACTTGAGCTCTAAATTGCTGGAAAAAAATCGGCTAAAAGGAAAACATCAAGTTTTAAATAAACCATCATGTAATCGAAAAGTGAAGTACATGAAGTTTCAACCCAAATTCGCTGAGCTGTCTCATATTCAGCTGGAGTCACATCTTTCCATAATAGGAGGTAACTGATGAGTGTTATGCAAAACCTCTAATGAAGTTGCGGCATCATAAGGAAAAATTCCCTTTGCAGTTATTATTGTACCCTGAAATTCTGATTCGGTCAAGGGTAAAGATGATAAAGTTTTGACAGCATTATTTAAGGACTCGCTGACAAATTGATAAGAGTCTATAAATTTAACAGTTAATAGAGTCAATCCTAGCAAAAGACTAAGGAAATTTCTCGCTGGTTAAAGGAATACAACTAATATTCCATGAATGATATTTTGAAAGGCCAAATTTCAAGATATGATGCAGATCATAACCCTTTAAATTATGAAATACAACAGGAAGGGTATGTCTAATTTGCCGCGACAGATTACAAGTTGTACAAGCGGCACCAAGATATAGACCGGTAAAATGATCATGGTCCCTAACTGGACTAACTAAAGGCTTATTGCACAAATAACATGATGTGCTGTTTTCAAACATTAATTGTTGCTCATCTGTAATTATCATTTTCTTTTGATAATTTTTATAATAATAAGGAGTTACAATATATTTCCCTATCATTTCAATTTCAGTAAGAAATTGATCGACACAATCTAAACCGGTGAACGACTTATAAATTTTTACGCCCGTGAAATTATTAATAAAAAGCATACCGGCAGAAATAGGCAGATGACGTTGAAAGTAGCGAGTGTCTTTAGGTAAGATAGCCTCAAAGTCAGCGTAAATAACAAAGGGAGGAGTAACTGTTATACTCCAATCAGTAAATTCTAAATATTTATTTTTAGGGCAATGTGTACAAGGTAGTACCAAGCTGATTTTTATCGCAAAGACCCCTTATGTCTATTAAAAGCGTCATCATTCCTAAAACCGTTTAAACATCTAGGGCACCACTGACTACAAATCCTAACAGGAGTGATTGAAACTATTCCTACAATAAGAAATCTATTTAGGTCTGTGATTCCAAGATAATGATAATTATCATTCTTTTCAATTAATAATAAATTGATAGGTATGGCTCCTACTATCTTACTCCTATATATTATATCAATAAAGGGATGTTTCATAACTGCATCTTCATCGGAAATGTCAATCAAAGCCTTTTCGTTAATAAGTAAGAACATTTATACTATAACCCGGATTTTGTTGTTCAAATTTACTTATATTTGATAATTTCATCGGCATATCATTAGGATCAAATTTAATTTCAGAAAGATTGTAGGAATTAGGGCGATTTCTATATTGCCTATTTATACTATCATATTTAATAATTGACAAGAAAACTATACAAAAAGCAGAAGTGGTCATTATTAAACTACATTAACGAGACAGCTTAAGTTTCTTAAAGATTTTGGGGTTTCAATAAAACTTCTACCACTTACCGACTTATTTCAGCAAATTTAGTCAGAACAAAGCTTATGTATTCTATTTTATTGATAGTCCAATTACTACCTTTCTCATTAATTTTAATTATTTTTTCATTTAAACGAGCAATACCTTCGTCAATGAATGTATCGCTCCAAACTCGGGCGGAATTCGAGATTACAAAAGATTGTAACTCATCATCTTTTATAAATTCCACCTTTAGACAAAATTGAATTTTACATGATTTTAATTTATTTACATATAAATTTAATTTATTTATTAAAATGTCGGGTACAGAGACCGTTTTTAAATCTAAAGACGAAACGTCCATTTTTAATATAATATGATTATTATTTAAATCACTGGTGACATCTACGACACCATAACCCTATTTGATTAATATTATTATTACCATTATTATAATAAATATTACTACTACTATTATTATCAATTTCATCATCACTTATGTTGATTATTTCAATAACTTTATATTTTTTACTTGGTATTGAATTGATTTTTCATTATTTTTTCTTTTATTCATATTAATTAGATTATTTATTTGATCATTTAATTTATTTACTTGATCTTTTAGTTTAGTTATTTCGTTTATATCATTTATTATTGGTGTTGTTAGTATTATTGTTGGTGATATTATTATCATTATTGTTGATATTATTGTTTGTTGATATATTATTGTTGTTGATATTTATTAGTGTTGCATACTATTATTAGTGTTGTTGATATTATTATTAGTGTTGTTGATATTATTATTATTGTTGTTGATATTATTATTATTATTATTATTATTGTTAACAAACGATTCATATAAGCTATAGAAAAGAGACTTCTTAGAAGGTTTAAATTGTTGGAGATGGAGTCTATGCTTATTATAAAATTCCCTTATACGTTATAACTTCAATAACCCTCACATTTAGGGCATAGGATGTAGGTGACACCGTTATATTTATGACTATAATATCTTTCCATTATATCATCGCAGTCATTATGATATTGACTATTACAAAAGTTTTGGTATTTCAAACCTATGAAAATATTTTTATCATAAAATGTTTAAAAAATAATAAGATAATAATCATTTTAAAAGTTTAAGATATTTTTCGTAATATATTATTCAAAATTGACTTTTAAATAGTATCTTATAAAAAATATTATAAAATATATAATTTAATTCATTTCATAAATAAAAAATAATTCATTTTCTAAAATAGATTTCATAAATAATATATAAAAGTTATTAATTATAATGTTCAAAATCACATATTTCATAAATCTTCTTTTAAAATCTTCTAAATAATCATTTTTAAAGTTTAAAAGATATTTTCGTAAGATATTATTCAAAATGGAACTTTTTTTAAAAGTAGGTTTTATCTTATAAAAAATATTATAACATATATATTAATCATTTTAATAAATAAATAATTCATTTTTAAAATAGATTTCATAAAAATATATAAAAGTTAATTAATTATAATGTTCAAAAGCATCATAGTTAATAAATCTTCTTGTCAAAAATCATCATAAATAAATTAAATCTTCTTTTCATGAATAAATCTTTTCATAAATCTTCCTTTCAAAATTATCATAAATCTCCTTAGTATGAATAATCTTTCATAAATCTTCCTTTCCAAAATTATTCATAAATCTTCTTTTCATGAAAAATCTCTTTCATAAAATCTTCCTTCAAAATCATCATAAAAAAATAAGTAACATTTCGTTTGCATGAATAAATCTTCTTTTCATAAATCTTCCTTCAAAATCATCATAAATAAATACGTAACTCTTCTTTCATGAATAAATCGTCTTTGCAGAAAATTTCTTTCAAAATCATCATAAATATAAAGTGTAGATGATTAAAATTATACCGATTGTTCCGATATTGCGCTTCGCTAACTCCAAGTGTATTTTGTCAAATTTTTGGTATCAAAGGTACTTCGGCAAATGTCATCATTCAAACTGAAATGAAATAACAGATATTTCACAATGTCCAAACTTTTAAATATGAATATTGTCGTGAACAATTGTACTTGAAATATTTAAGTAACACATCAAGTTTCTCAATATATAATTTCGTCGCAAAGGTGAAGATTCTTCAAACTTCATTATTATACACGACACAGATATTTTGATTTCTTCTTCATTACACTGTTTGCTTCAAATAGATTAAAGGCGTAATAAATATTCGGTCTCCATAAACTCATTTCAACTATTGCAACCCAATCGTTGGCATCTTCAATATATTCGAATGTTATTGTAAATGGGTAAAATCACAACTGATATTTAATCCATCCTTGGTAAAACATAGAGCAGTGCTGATCTAATATATCGAGTGGAATATTGATTATGTTTATCATAATTACTGCTAAAAAAGATACCACTACATGTTTTAATAGCATCTTTTGAAATCAATATTACATTGACTATAAAATGGAATGTGTTGTACAGAATGTAAAATCTTGCAGTGCAACTTCCCAGTCCCCATTTTAAGAAATCGGATTCGGAGATTACCATAAATTTACGTTGATCTGTTATGGATGAATTAAGGGGCCACTATGGGCTTGGTAAAATAGTTATAAAAATTCACTTTATAGTCCTTTCTGATATCCATGATGGTGTTGATAACCATGCCATGACCTAGCTATTGTTTATCCTTGCGACTTTTAGTTTTCAATATCTTTTTAATTCTAAATAATTTTGGAGGGGAATAACTTGTAATTCTGGCTCAGAAATTTTCCTTTTGTACAATATTGTTAGCTAATCACTGATGACATACCCCCCATTACAGGATTCTGACTAGTAGTTATTTTGAAAATTACCAAAGACTTCATCACTCCAATTTGTATCGAAATTTTTAATAAATGGTATGCACTTATTTACTAATTCTAACATGGTCACCGGACTTGATATTTAGGTTGCATTTTTACAGATTTCTTAGAAGTCAATGTTTTTGAATGTTAATCCATCACCGGTTTTATACCATTAAGTCCTCGATGTGATGAATGATTATAACTTGTTATTATTTTCGGTAAAGCCCATATTACCCATTTTTTATACCGTTGATGCACGAATAATTCTTAATTTCTCTCAATGTTCTGTTAAATCTTTCACCATGAGCCGCTTTGTAGAGAATGTAACCGAGTAATGGTTTATTTTCAATTTATGAGGATTTGCTTGACTTCTAATGTGTAGACATTCTTACTAAAAATAATAATATATAATAATAATAATAATAATAATAATAATAATAATAATTATAATTAATAATAATAAACTCAATACTAAAAATAATAATATACTAAATCAGTTTGAAATTCATTCGGATGCCATCTTTAAATTAAAATATTAATTGCTGAACATATCATCTCCCCCGAAATTGGTGCCTTGTGACGGGTATTAGCTCGGGGCAAACCGACTGAATACATCTATACATGTTAAAATATATTATTCCCATGTTAATTTTCGAATAAGGTAATCATCTCCATCAAATCCATTTGCCATAAATCCATTATTCCATATAGTATTTATATACTCTTGTTGGGGATCGTCTGCATTGTTTGTTCAACTGTACGCAAAGCTGGTCTGATAACCACTCTGGGTTTCCTTTTTCGAATTCGGACACTCTTTTGTTAATTTTGCCACTCCACCGAAACCGGCTTCGCTCGGGGTTCGTTCCAAATCTTCATCTCACAACAACGAAGATTAATATTTAAATTTAATGTCTGGTACTGAAAGGATATAAGCACCCATTGTTATGATCGACTTACATTATTCCACCTAATAATGATATTTGCTAAAGAGTATCAATGCACCATAAATCCACCTTGTGTTATATATAATTTTCTCATTTGTGAAGATTTTTATATTACTAATGATAGCAAGGTTTCTATGTTTACTCAAAATAATTGCTTTTAGATTTACTGATCTTAATCTTGCCTTTGACTACTTTAGTATAATATCGAGTAAATCATCGACAACATAATTGGAAGAGATTGTCAAATACGTTCTTTTACATTACTGGGTCGCTCTTTAACAATGTATTGAAAAACGGGAAACTCCGATGATTTTTTAACAACTTTATTACTTTCTTAGTGGTTTACTTTAGGTTTAGGGTTAGGATTTTCGAAATAAGATCATTGCAGGAAAATTTCTGTAATTAA
Source organism: Schmidtea polychroa (assembly GCA_959609185.1). NCBI lineage: Eukaryota > Metazoa > Platyhelminthes > Tricladida > Dugesiidae > Schmidtea > Schmidtea polychroa. The sequence goes on from CAUHTR010002794.1 coordinate 11,291, forward strand.
GTTCTTTAGGATGGAGTATAACTATGTGGTGGGGAAACTTTGGTTGTTTTTTACTCGATATCCTTGTTTTTGAAAACATGATTAGATGTTCAATGTTGTTTGAACTTTGTTTATAAAACCATGGCACCGTTTTGGGTGAAAATATCTGTTTTACCGTATATCATCGGACATTGTGTGGAAATCGAGGAAAATATATCCCATGAGTATTTTCGTAGCATCTTGAAATGCATTGATAAGAAAATTACGGTTATTAGGG
>CAUHTR010002795.1:0-25386 GCA_959609185.1 Schmidtea polychroa
AACGTAAAAAATATCTTTTGAAAAATAAATATTTTTTACGAAAAAAACATTTGTAGTTTATACCATTTACTTCTTTTCTAAATTTTGAACCCAACTTTTTAAGGATTCAGTCCCTGATATAAACTAAATAACTTATTAGTGGTACTATAAACTTAATTTTTATTTTTAATAATACAGTAGACTCTCGATTATCCGGGCATCTCAGGACCGGGCTTTTTATTTCATGTCCGGATATCTCCTTTTTCCGGATAATCGAAAGCATAAGTATATTCAATACAAAAAGGTATATTTCTTGAACAAATAGAAAATAGCAAAACTCAAAATTTGTATTTCATTAAAATATTGCATATAATTTATAAAGGAGGCAAAATTATTAAATTTAATAACTAACTTTGTTTTAACAATTAGAAAATTCAATTTAAATTCGAACACAAATCAACTGTAATTCTTTCTTTGATAATTTTATATACACTCGCTGATTTCAAACCGTTCTCGTCCATGATGTATACTTGTTCTGGTTTTAAAATTTTAGACAATCTGCATAATTTAAAACTGATTAAATCGATTTAAATCGATTTAAAAAAAATCAAATTTTTAGCTATAATGAACTAGTTTATTAAAAGTAATTTATTTCAAGGACACGGCCTGTTTTTATAGACTAGAGGCTATTACCTCAATATAATTACTTGGATTCGTTTAAAAAGACATTTTATTAATTTTTAATTTTAAATCGTCCAAATGTCTGGATAATCGAGTCTACTGTAGTAAATACGCTAATGTAAAACTAAAAACTAATTAAATAAAAGCTTATTAATGTATATCTAATCTTGTTTCCTTTTGAAAGTTGCCGAGAAAAAGCAAATGTTTAGTTTATGATTTAGAGTAGAAATTTACATGTAATGGATGCAAAGCCACATACCCCGTCCTACCAAAAGTTTCCAGTCAGGAAGTTATTTACATATTGCAGTCTATAATGAACAATTTATAATAAACAGCAATGGGAACAAATGTCGCAAACACACACGAATACTGAATGTCTGTAATGCTGAGAGACTGAAACATGATTCACCACTCTAAATGACTGAGCGCCATTGTTCTGCTGTCTAACTTCTCTCCCTGCACTACTTCAAGAGACGACAACGAATTGTTTCTGTAATCAAAGGCTTCCTTCCGCAGTAACTGCCATAAAAACCACGGAAATGTAATCCGCGACAAATGGTGGACACGCTGGCCTGCACAGGGTCAGTATTAAATGTGAACGCTAACTAGGATAAGGGAAACCGATGATGAACCACCACAAGTCGTTTCAGCTGCCATTGTGTACGGATGCTCAGAAGTTTAGGACGGCCTGAATGTTGCTTGGTGACATGTGTCTGCTCCTGGCGGTACTTCCTCAGGAAGTAGTTAATAGTTCGTTTGGGATGGACAGTCAATGCAGCAGTTTCACTCTGACTTTTTCCACAAAGGTAACATCCGTAAATAATGCCTTTCTGAAAGTCTAAGCTCTCGCCGAGTAGTCATATTCTAAGAAAATAACAATATTTCATAAACATGAAGGATTGTTATTTTCTGTTGTGTGTCTGGTGTGAGTAATCATATTCAGTGTGTCTCTATGTGTGTGAGTGTGTACGTGTACACATGTGCACACGCAGCATGTTGAAGGTGTTGGTGACCTTTTTCCCATTGCTGTTCATATTTGCACTACAGACCTTCATTATAAGAAGAGCAAAGAAATTATCATTTTTAGAACTTGTTTCTCGATAACTTGTGGCGTATCAGATTGCTTATGTGCCACGATATGAGACAGTTAGCGGGTATTTATTCGCCGAATAACAGAGATCCTCGAGACAATCAAGTTGTTATACCACTCGTGGCTTATCGGACGGCCCATGTGCCACGATATGAGACAATGAGATGACAGCTGTGGTTGTCAGAGAAAAATATAGGATACGCTTCGAAGTTTTTTCCCGACGGGTCGAGTTTTCAACCAGCGGGAGATATAGGAGCCCGCAGGGTAGAAAAATGGGTCGGCCATGCTTACACCGAGCGGAGAACACCCCAAGTATGACTCCGCTAATACATTCCGGTCTTAGTGTGCGGTAGAAAAAAATCTAAAATTCCCATCTGCGACTATTTGTTTCATAGTTAGGTAAAAGGTTGTTTCGGGGAGGTAGTAGATAGCTTCCACGTAGGTCAAAATTGGAAATATAAGTGGGTCCCTGCTCAAAATCTTTGAAGAGCACACTGAATAACATCAATTATTATAGAAAATCTAGGACAACATTTATGAACTGGGAAATAAAGGCGGATCCCTGAGCAAAATTTCGAAAGTAGCATTGAATAACATCCAGTAATGAGAACCAAAACTAATTGAATACGATGGATAGATAATGAAAAGTGACGTAAGACCTTCTATCGGCAGTCCAGGACCCGAAAAGAAAAATATAATGAGGAGTATTGCTAGTAGTAGAGCTCACCTGCTCATTGATTTCCAGCCACTGTGAACATTACCGACATTGTTGCTTCCATGGGTTCGCAGATGGTATAAAGTAAAATAATCATGAAGGCGTTTAGGAAAGAGTCGATGCCAAATCCATAAGCAACACTAGAACATTTAAATGACACACCCCCGAAGCACCAACATTATTTATAACAATTCTTTACAAATAGAACATTTATTTACAATATATTTCGACAGCTCTCTTGTTATCTTCATGTAGGATAGAATAGCTTTAGATATTCAATCCTGCTTAAAGATGTGAGGAAAACTGCAGAAATAAATCGTAAAACTAATGTTCGAGTGGCGCTTTCTTATAATTACATCGTTGCCATGTACGTTTAATTATTTATTTAAATATAAAATTATATTTTGAGTTAATTATGTCAAATATTATGTAATATAATGAGACAAAAAGTTTTATTTAAAAAAGGAAAGTAATAAAATAATTTCACGTTCATAGCAGTTTAAATATTGAATTTCACTTCTGTTATTCACTAAATCACTTTTTATCCGGTGACCGGGAATGTTGTTTCTATAGGAATGGTCTTAAACCAGCTCCAGTGCTGTTCTGTGAAATAGAGTTCCGACAAATCATTTTTGATTGGTCCAAATTTGTGCTTTTGTATTGAATATTATGTGTGTGTTACAATTATTATATTTTTCACCGCTTGTTGTGTTTAAATTAACTAAATAGAAAATTTGGCTTATAATTTCAAAATATTATTCTCATAAATGCACTTTAAATAATTTTCATTAGAAATTTATTGGCTTATTTATATAGTTTATGTATATAATTTATGAATAAAAGTAATTTTTTCAAAATTTTTTTAAACGTCATTCTTGTATGAATCATCATTTTTTCGAAATTTTTATCAAGTCCGTTAAATAAAGAACTTTGACATAATTTTTTACAGTTAGAAGAAATACACCTAATGATTTATTATTCATGTTAATAATACACTGTTATTGAACATGTATTATTAATCATGCACTGATATTAAATCTAAAATCTAAATTAAATTATCGTTGTATGATGTCTGTATGTTGAAATCCTTACTTATGCATTAATTATTTTTATAGAAACTCCTAAAACAAATTATGATGTGATTTGTTTAGATACTATTGTGATTAAATAATAAAATGTATTCGAAATTTTAATTTTAAATGGATTCAATTAATGCCAGACTTTCTGTGGCTAACAATCACCATTATGTCTATTTTGACTGGTAAGTTTATTAACTTTATCAATATCATCATCATCATGCCATCTTTTGCCACTATTCTGGAAATCACTGCAGAAAGTGAATCGTTAATAGTCCTTTTGAAATAATATGCTAGGATATTGCGAGATGAACCCACTTCTGATGATTTATCTTCTTGATGAGCAAACGAAATTAGTGGTGAAGCATCTGTTTCCGTCCGTTTTAATAGATTTACTTGGTGCTGGTTCTTTAGATGAGCATGTAATCCACTAGTTGAACCTAGACCAGCTTTCAAAATTTTTTTGCAATTGTTGCATTTGGCCTTATTTTTTCCATCCCGAGTATAGTAGTCCCATACAGTTTCCATGGCTTTTTGAATTTAAATGTATATTATTGTAAAATGTTTTGTGAATAAAAAGTAAAATATAAAAAATACTACACACTTATTTTAAAATACTAGTAACAATATTTAAAATATGACAACAGTATTAAATTAACTTTAATATAACTTCAAGACACTGCCCACAATTTAACACAATTATGAAATACTTAAACCAATATTTAAAATAAGATAGCAGAATTACATTTGTCCCCGGGCGCCAAAATTAGGGGGCGCAAAATTAAGGAAGCCAATTTGGAACAAAAATTAAGTAATAAATTATTCTTAAGATCTAAGAGATTAATATATTTTTTATTACTTCATTAGTTTCTTAGAATAGATGTGCGTGCATTCAGTTATTTGCAATATTTACTTATACGTGTATATTTAGTTATACGTGTAGTGTATAAATAAAAACACAAAAACTTTATTATTTTAAATTTTAGTACGTTTACGTTATAGTTAATCCATTTTTGGTCATAATACTAAAGCCAGAAGAATTAATATATAATGTTAAACTGTATTTTGTCTAAGTCAATAAATATTATTTATACGCTTATTAAAATCTGTTAAACCTGTTTCGTTATTCGTCATTAATATTCTTTAAAAAAATTAAATTAAATATATATATATATATATATATATATATATATATATATATAAGGGGGCGCTAATTTCTCAGTTGCCCCCAGGCACAAGAACCTCACGGTACGCCACTGCTGGGCACTTAGTCAAAAATTGTCATTTCGTAATTTCAAAAGGATTTATGAGGAAAGTTCATTTAAAACTATTTGAAGTAGGCGTTCGAGGCGTAAGCGAATCAAAATACGGTGAAAGAATTCCTGATGAATCAGACACTACCGGTAGCTAGGGACTGGAGTACACAGAAACGGACCAGACAAGCTTTGAAAACGACACCCGTATCCAGTCAGCCTAAGAAACGAAACCAATACGGAAAATGAGAACGCACACGAAAGGAAGCCCGCATCTTAGAATGTTTCGACACAGCCGTGATGAGCATTAATTTCTCTAGAGAAATGTGTCATCATAATAAATACCTAAGTTTGGGACTTTGATAAAATTTCTTTTCGTAACTGATATTAGGGTACAATTTAAGATTCCCCATGTCCGGGCCTTTCATCATTGGAGTACACAACGACTACTATTATAAATGACATAGAGTAGATGAATGATGACTACAGAGTGTGACTTATAATATAATTTCAGAGGAGCAGCTCTGGCAAGTGCAACATTTGGAACTACAACAGCTGCATGAGACACAACAGGCAAAGCTGGACAAAGATGCGCTAGAGGAGTCGCCGGGGAAGTGACATATCAATGGAACTCGCTAGTACAATGTTACACTGTACAATGTTATAATAAAAGCTTAGCGTAATTGTTAGAACGACTTGTTATAATTGATGTTATGATTTCCGAGCCATGAGGAATAGACCAACGAATGAATAGGTGATTTAAACTAAGTCGGGCATATGCCTTCTAACGATAGTCCACGGACCCGCTTGAATGTTTGCCAATTATAGTGTACAAAAGTACGCTCTTTTTTCGCGAGCATTTACACATTCGATACAGTTCCAACGTTTATCGCTCAACGGTTATCGATTGGTAAAGTAACCTTATATTCTAGGGTACGCTGGAAACAGCACAAAAGGGTAAAATGTGGATTACCTATAACTTACCATTAATTATTTACATCTATTTAACTATTTACATAATCATACTTCGCGGAAATTTACTTATCACAGTAGAGCTTGGAACGGATTAACCGCGATAAACGATGGATTACAACATTCAAAATGGGTAGAATTTTTTATTGCGAAATAAATAATGTAAAGGATGATATTTGATAGAGAATATAACAGAATGAACGAAACGTGATAAGACCTGAATAAGTCTGGTCAGGGACATACCTTCTACATGTCGTCTGCAAAATCGAGCCTCGTCAGGACATTATCATCTTCTTCCGTGGAGCTCACCTTTTCCTGACAGCTGTACCCTTAGCACAATGCCAAGGTTATCCCGAAAATAGTGTCTATTGGTTAAATTATTGACATTTGGGCCGCGTCAGTTGAGAGATGGTTAAGTTAGTTAGTTACTGCACTAAACCTAGAACTTTTGTTCATCCTCGTTTAAAGAAAGATAAATAAAAATATTGATCTATTATCTTAAAATAAAAGAAATTATTGAAAATAATAGATCAATAATGTAAAAAATAAAATATTGGTAAAACTGCTAAACGAGTTGCAGAAAATATGATGAATGACGGGTAATAAATATAAATAGAGGTTCATGGTACGACCCTATTGTCTTTGAAAATTATATCCTTCAGTATTGAAATAGATTTGATTATCAAATATTATCCACGTTTTGATGATTGTGAAGTGAATAATTCTGATTAAAGGTCAAAAATTATTTTTAACCTTGTTTATTTAAAATAAAATTTCAGTCATTAAATATTTAAAATTTCATTAAAATTACGGTATTAAAAGATTTAGCTAAAAAAGACATCAATATATGCAAGTTTGACAAAGGAAATGGATTGGTAATTCTCGACCACGAATTTATGAAATAGTAAAACTGCTTTGAGAGGACAGTGGTATTTGTTTTTTTTCCGCTGTCCTCTCAACATTTTTTTTGATCCGGATCATTATTTTATTTATCATTTTTGACCTCTTTCGGTTATCGAATCTCTTCCAATATACCAGCTGGCCAGACTCATACATCAGAATCAATTCGATAATAGCAGCACGTCTTATTATTCGCTTCTCGCTCACGAAGTTGATTTCATTGGCGTTTTAAGCGTGGTGCTCGAAAGTACAAATGAATTCGAAAGCAAATCCGAAAGAGGTTCGAAAACAACCGAGAAACATTTCGAAATAAATGTGCACATTATGGGATCGATCCGGGGTGTGTTCGAAAGACTGGTGGCGGTAGTTCCCGGTTCGCCAACCACACCCATTTCAATAATTTTTTTTACATTTATGTTTAAAAATTAATTAATTAATAAAAAAATAAAATATACAAGATGTATTTCCTAAGATACCCACAGTATATATTTTTTTAATATTTATTTTCAAAATTATTTTCAATATTATTTTCAAATTTTTAATATTATTTTATGTTGAAAAAAACTAATGTCAGTTGGGATTTGAACCACTATCCATTTGAACCACTGTGCCAGTCTATTCCCACTGCGCTATCGGGGTTCGGATTTTGTCATTTTTTTAAATTTTATATTTATAAAATTCTAAAAATTAGAGGGTCACATTATAAATAGTAAAAATCTAAAATTCTAAATTCTTATTATAAAAATGAACAATATAAATCTCGAGATTTCAGAAAAAAAAATTAAATCTTGATTATGACAAACAGTTTATTTATGAAATCAAGAAAAATGATGTACTTAAAATATGTCAAACCTCTGGTTCCATTTTAAATTTAAATCGTGGAGGTGATATAGTTTTTCAATCTCTTCAAACATCAAACCCTATAGATATTTGTAATGCAAAATTATATTACAAAATTGAATTAGAGATTGAAGCAAACAAAGATATTACCCTAGAAAATAATTTCTTTCCAAATTTATTTAACAGCATGAGATTAAAATTAGGATAATCAGAAATTGAAAATATATCAAGTCCAGGTGTATATTCTACAATGTTAAATTTTATTTTGACTGGTTGTGATTACAAAAATGAATATGGTGAATTAACAGATTGGATCCTCGATGTTAACAAAGGTGATTTAGATAAAGATGGTTTAGATATAAATTATGGTTATCATAAATGAGTTCAACTTTATAAATCTAAAAAATTTGAAGGTTATTTCGAATTGAAACATTTATTTGGATTCCCTCAAAACTATAATCGTATACTCCATAATGTTTTCATAGAATTAATTTGTAAAAGAGTAATAGATGATAAAGTATTATTCTATGGAGCTGCAGATACAAAAGGTAAATTAAAATTAACAACGATTGAATTACACCTACCTGAATGGACATTAAATCCACATGCCGAAATTAAATTACTTGAAAGATTAAATTCCAACAAATCTATAAATGTTAATTATTTAAATATAATCTGTAGTGTATTTGTCATGAGAGAAGGTTCAACATACTCTATAAAGGTAGCAAAATTAGCATCTCGTCCAAGATATATTTTAATTGGATTCAAAGAAATAGATCCATCCTTTCAAAAAAATAACAACTTGTTTATTCAAAAGATTGGAGATGATAATTTAAAATCAATTCAAATTCAATTGAATAATAGTTATTATCCAGTAAATAGAATGGAGTTTAATATAGAAAACAATGAAAATATATTTCCATATGAAAATTATATTCAAACATGCCAAGGTTTTAGAATTAAACCACAATTAAGTTTAGAAGATTTCAAAAATTTGTATTCTATATTCTGTGTAAATGTTTCAGATCAAGATGATAGATTAACTATAAATAATGTTGACGTTACTCTTCATATAACAAAAGATTCTAATTTTAAAGCAAAAATATATACATTAATTCTTGAAGAAAAGAAAATAGAAATGAAGTTATATGGTGGAAAGATTTCAATAATTGAGAATGTTAGAGGAGATTAAGTTTTAGAAACAAAATTTTAGAAATTAATTTTTTTAAATGTCTAATAAACGCTATTGGACATGTGAAATTTGTCATTGTGATGTTACAGCACACCATAAAGCAAGTCATCTCAAAACTAAAAAACACACATCTCGATTAAATAATAATAAAATTTCATTAAATAATTTAAAAGGTGAAACAAGTTCTGGTAATAAAAATTCATCTTCAAATAATATTCCATGGTTAGATTTCGATTCTTCAAGTAGATTCGCTTTTGAAAACCATACAGGAGATGATTTGCAATCTTCAAAATTAACATCAGCATTATTGAAACCCTTTACTACTGAAAAATATCCAGGTGAAAGACATTTATTTAAACACAACTATACTGGACCTGGAACACGATTAGATATTAGACTTGATGAAAATAATAATCCTAAACTAGGAGAGGAACCAATAAATAGAATTGACCAAGCTGCTTTGAAACATGACATTGCTTACAATTCAAAAAATCTTAGAGATAGACATGTTGCTGATGTTAATTTAATACATGATTTAAATAATATTCAAAATCCATCAACTCAAGAAAGGATTCAAAGAGCTCTAGTTAAATTAGCAATAAAAGGTAAGATTTTCATGGGTGCAGGACACAATCATCTACCAAGGATGGCAAAAGATGTTGCTAATAAAAAGATTATTGAACAAGCAGACATTGAAAAACACCTCGAGAATGCATCCAAGACTGATTCTTTTAAAAGTTTATTAATCCCAACAGAATCACAAATAAAATATGCCAACGAATTACACCATGAATTTAGAAAAAATAAAATACATCTAAAAGTTCAAGTTTATGAAAAAGATCATACTTGGTCTGCTGATTTAGTCTTTATGCCAACCAAATCATCAGACTCCGAAAAATATAAAATAATTTTAACTGTAATAGATTTATATACAAGATTTGCCTTTGGAGGATGTTTAGAAAATAAATCAGGATATTCTATTACAGAAGCATTTGAAAATATATTTGAAGAATATCAAAGAATTCCAAAATATTTATGGTGTGATAAAGGAACAGAATTTTATAACAAAGTTTTTACAAAATTTTTGCAAGAAAATGATATTAAATTATATTTAACAGAAAATGAAGGAAAAGCAGTCGTAGTTGAAAGATTAAATAGAACATTAAAAAATAAAATGTGGAAATATTTTACTGCTATTGGAAAACAAAACTGGAACAATGAATTGTTACAAAAGATGGTAAATGAATATAATAATGATGTACATAGTTCTATAAAAGAAACATCTTTAAATGCTTCTACAAACCCTGAAAGAGTTAAAGAAATAAATATTGAAAATGGTGTAGGAAAAGGTTTTATGAGCGTTGATACAACACTTATAAAACCAAAGTTTAAAATTGGTGAACGAGTAAGAATATTTAAATATATAAATAAATTTGAAAAAGGATTCACAGCGAAATGGACAAATGAAATTTTTATTATACATCATAAAATTCCAATTACATATAGTATCATCGATTTAAATAATGAAGAAATATTGGGTAGATTTTACAATAATGAATTACAGAAATCAAGTTTTTAATATTTTTCCAAACTTTTGTTTAAAGCTTTAAACAAGGTTTCACACCCGAAACAAAGTTTCAAGTCTGAAACAAGCTTTTCTGCATCTCATTCCCTTCTCTATCCAAATAAATATAATCATATTTTTTTTCCAATGATTGTCAACAAACATTTCAAACATGTTCTTGTCGGGTTCTACATTTGAAAATAAATCACCATAAATCATATTCTTTTCACGCTTGACTAATTTAAAAAAGATGAAACAATTGGAGTTGTTTCTAATTGAATTTTATTCCAAAGCATAATAAGTTTGAGAGATGTAAATCACATTAATATTATTATGACGTCCTCGAGTAAAATAACTTTTTTGAATTTCTTGATTTTTCATATTTACAACATCATCAAATATATAACTAGATTCTTTTTATCTTTGGAAAGAAAATCACAATGAACTACATCTTCAGTTTGTTGGAAAATAAAACATGTATTGTTTCGTTATTATTAACATAATGATTTTTATTAGCAATGTTTGATTCTAAAATATTTTCCTTGTACCAAATGTTGTACAAGAAAATCTCACCCAAGAGTTTACAAATATAATCCAAGAAATCTATAATAATCTAGAAGCTTTGTTATAATAAAATTTTACTAATAGAAATGGAGTCAAGTTTGATAAAAATGGAGAATATAATGTCTACAAAATATTCCATAACTTTATCAGTTATTTCTACCAAGTCTGATTTTACTATATATTTTGAAAACCCTATAAATTTAAAATCTGATTTAAATTATGAATTAGGGTTATTATGGTTTAGTTGTTACAACACAATTTTCAATATAAATAACAACAATAATAAATTCACTACAAAGAGTGAGACAAGACAAGAAGAAAATGTAACAATTGAACCAGGAGCATATGAAATAAAGGAATTGAATACTATAATTTCTAAAGAAACAAGTGGAAATGTTGAAATCAAAATAGATTTACCAACTTCAAAATGTAAATTGATGATAAAGAATATTCAAATTACTTTTGATTCTGCTAGTTTTTTTCATACTATTTTAGGTTTTGAAGTAGAAACATATGGATTATTTGAAGCAAATGTACCTCTAGAATTTAGAAAATCAAAACAAGAAACATCTAAAGAAATTATAAAAATAACAAATACAACTTCAATAAGTATAGAGTGTGATTGTATTTCAGGTTCATATCGTAATGGAAAAGAAACAAATATTTTATATTCTTTTCCATCAAATACTGTAGGAATGAGATATAAAATTATTGTAAGAATGAATCCTTCAAATTATTTGCCCTTGTGTAGAAAATATTTAAACTCTATTAGTTTTAAAATTGTTGGTAGTGATGGTGAATTAATTGATTTTAATGGTGAAGAGATCTCAATGTATTTACACTTGAAACAAGTTTAAACAAGTCTAGAGAAATAAACAACTTTAGACTATTAAAAATGAGATTTTATATTCCTTGTAATAAAGGTGATGGTACAATTAAAAGTGGATTAAATGTTGAACAAGTATTATCTATTACAGAAAATAAATATATTAATGAAAAAGGTGATGGTATGAAGGGTGATTTAGACATGAATGGACACAAAATAAAAGAATTATCTTGGTCAATGCAACAACAACAAGAATTGAAAGTTTATTAACAACAAAATTTGATTCAATGGGAACTATGGTTAATGCCTTGATAGAATCCAAAGTTAATTCTTTGATGGAATCCAAGTTTAATAATATTAATTCTTTGATGGAATCCAAGCTTAATAATATCGAATAGCGATTTAATGATAAATTTATTAAGTTACAAAGTAAGTTAACTGAACAAGTTGTAAAGTTAAATGCTGCCATATTAAATTCTACAGATAAACAAATTATGAATACTAAACAATAAATGATAACACAATAACTGAGATAACACAATAAATGAGATAATAAGATCATTTAATAGAAGACTTTCAAATTTAGAGTCTCACTCAACACATATTAATCCTACACACAGCATTAGAAAAAGAGCTGCTGAATTACAAGAGAATCATGCATCATTACCTAATACATATAAATATTTAACAGAGCCAATTTCAATAACAACAAAAAGTAAAGAATGGTCTTGTTTTATAATTGTAAAGATTATTGATTCACATTTCTTTTTATTTACTGATGATGATCAAACAATGAAATGGTTCGTGAAATGTGATTATAATAGTAAGCTTAAAAAGGATGATGTTATAATGACTAGTTATGATTTGCCACATGGGTATTGGCATGATAATACTGAATCGCATAAAACATACAAAGTTAAAAGTAAGAATATTAATTTTAATAGTTTACTCGTACATTATATAGATTTAATATTTTACTATAAAAAGATTGATGCTAACGAGGTTCGTAAAGCGTTGTCCGAGTTGTATAAAGATGTGCTCACATCAAGACCATGTGAAATACGAATGTTGATACCACACAATAAAGTCTTGATTTAAATCTTGTTTTTAATAAATCTTGATTCTTTGAAATGGTATTTTATGGTAAATAAAGATTATATACCATAAAAATGGAAATTAAAATATATAAAATGGAGGAGGTCAAAGAAGATAAAATCTTGAATCAAAATGAAATTTTGAATCAAGATAAAATTTACCCAGAATTGAAACTTTTGAATCAAAATGAAATTTTAAATCAAAACAAACATCCATCAGCACCTAGTGAATTAGAAGTTATGAGAGTAAAAGAATTCAAATCTAAAAAACTTCATTTATAAAAAAATTAAACATAGATGGAATAGGGCCGATACTTGTTTAAAGATTGCTGGTTGTTCTTTAGGTTTTGCAACAACAATATTAACAATTATATTACCTGCAACTTTACCAGTTTTAACACTTGTATCAATAATTCTTGGGAGTATTTCAGCAGGAGATTTATTCTTGACTGAAGTTGTGTCTATATCATACACTGCAAAAAAGAAATGTTTATATCGTAAAGTTTGTTCAACAATAGATGTAGGAATAGCAAAATTATTTTTATTTCAATTAAAAGCCTTGCAAGATGGAGTCTTGACGGATGATGAAATTTTAAAATCCAATAAAATAATTCAAGAGATAAAAGATCAAGTTAACAAATTAAAAAATGTAAATATAATAACCCAAGGATATTCAAAAAAAGATGGACGAGAGAAATGGTTAAAGAATAATTAAAACTATGAAAGTAAAAAGTATGAAAAAGTATGAATCTTCAAGCTTTAAAATGGGGAAAATTCCATGACTTTTATTATTTTATAAATATCACATAAAAATGGATGAATTTTTAAAGAAAATGGATCAAATAACCATAGTTGATAAAAAGCAAATTAAATATATTTTTATTAAAACAAAAGGTTGTAGAATTCACAAAAATAAAAAGTGAAAATCCTAACCTTAGACAACCTCAAATTTGTAAAATGATTGGTACTTCACCATCAACTATGGGAAGAATATGAAATGATTTAGAAATGCCTTCACCTTATAGACATAGGGTTAGAGCAAAGAGACCTAGAAAATCAAGGAGAATTATAAATAGCAACACATTGAATAATCCAAATAATAATAATATCAAGAAACAAGTAATACTGAGTCGGAGCGCGATAGTGTGTTACGAAATATACTAGAAAAATTATTGCAAAGATCACTGGGAAGATCTTTCTTCAAAATAATCAATATTTTCATTATTTTTTAATATTAAATCATCAACAAGTTTATATAAATCTACGTCTATTAGCAGTTCCATCAAGAGATTTTTCCACAAGAGATTCTAATAAATTCGAATAATTTTTAAATTTCATTTCAAGATTCTCTGGCATTTTAATTAATGCTGGTTCATTATCTTTACATAATCTATCATGTTTTATTCTTAGCATCAGAAGTTGAATAATAAAGACATCTTTCACAAGTGTGTCCTCTAACCCTATTAGAACTTGATGATTGAGATCTTATAAAACTTTGAAAATTTTTTATCCAAACATAATGAGAAATTGAATCCTTTTCTAATATTAATAAGCTTATTGTATCAGAAATTGTTTCTTTCGAAATATAAATTGGTATAATTTTCTCCCCATCTAATTCATAAATATTAATTCTAAGATGGTTCAATTTTTCAAATTTTGACATGTGTTCTATTTTCATTGGATGTTCAAAATCTTCCCAAAATATAATTTCATTTTCATATTGTCGATATTTAGATACCCGATCAGAATTATGTTGTTGAGGATGTAGAGCTGATAGTATTGCCCATAGGAAACATTTATTATCTTTATTTTTGACATTTATTATGTGTTTAGAAATAAAAGGTGTTGGAATATATGATTTTGGAACTGGGGGTCTTCATTTCCAATAATTTGATTCTCCTAATTGTTGTTCATGATCTTCTTGATTTTCTTGCAACTCGGTTATTATATCTTTATTCATTCTTTTGAATCCTTTCATTGAAAATAAATGTTTATAATTAGTTGAAATTTCTGAATTTAGAAAGTTTTGGTTTGATTCATTTCCCCTTCAATATCTTGTATTAACTGTAATCTTGTATTTTATAATATTATACTTTGAACCTTTGAAACTTTATATAGATTGCTCCATTGAATCTTTTATCTCTTTTGAGTGTTTTTTAATATATGATGAAATTGAGCATGTTGCAAGTTCTTCAGAACCAAATATATCAATGTGATTAAAATCATCCCAATTATCTTCTTCTTGTTCACTTGTTTCATTTTCTTGACCACATTCTTTAGCATGTTTCTTTAATTCAAATTTAGCATGTTCTTTTAATTCTAATTCTTTTAATTCCAATACAGTTTGTGTAATGTTTATCAAATCCTGAAAATAAATATCTCTCTCTACATTTGTCACAAATTTTAGAGTTGGTATCATCTAAAATATTTCCTTTAATTAAATGATCTTTTGATTTTTTATGAGAAGTTAATGCAGTTTTTGTTTTGAAGTTTTTATTACACAAATTACAAAAATAATTTTCAGTATTCAAATTTCTCGAGGAAGTCATCTTTTTTAAAAAATATTTTTTCACTGGTTCAAATTTTAAAAATTTTTCAATTTTTATATTTTTAGATTTTTCAATTTTAATATTTTTCTTTTATTGATATAATTGATATAATTGATATTGATATTGATTTTATAAATATAAAATTTAAAAAAATGACAAAATTCGAACCCCGATAGCGCAGTGGGAATAGACTGGCACAGTGGTTCAAATGGATAGTGGTTCAAATCCCAACTGACATTAGTTTTTTTCAACATAAAATAATATTAAAAATTTGAAAATAATATTGAAAATAATTTTGAAAATAAATATTAAAAAAATATATATTGTGGGTATCTTAGGAAATACATCTTGTATATTTTATTTTTTTATTAATTAATTAATTTTTAAACATAAATGTGAAAAAAAAATTATTGAAATAGGTGTGGTTGGCGAACCGGGAACTACCGCCACCAGTCTTTCGAACAAACCCCGGATCGATCCCATAATGTGCACATTTATTTCGAAATGTTTCTCGGTTGTTTTCGAACCTCTTTCGGATTCGCTTTCGAATTCATTTGTACTTTCGAGCACCACGCTTAAAACGCCAATGAAATCGACTTCGTGAGCGAGAAGCGAATAATAAGGCGTGCTGCTATTATCGAATTGATTCTGATGTATGAGTCTGGCCAGCTGGTATATTGGAAGAGATTCGATAACCGAAAGAGGTCAAAAATGATAAATAAAAAAATGATCCGGATCAAAAAAAACTGTTGAGAGGACAGTGGGAAAAAACTAATACCACTGTCCTCTCAAAGCAGTTTTGCTATTTCATAAACTTTTTTTATTCTTCAAAACCCATTACAGTCACTTTTTTTCAATTTTTTAATGAAATATTGATTAGCATACTCGATTTAGTACCTGTACAAATTTTTAAGGTAATTAGTTAACGACATCCCTTAGAAATACTTATTTTAGAGGCCACTAGACCTTCAATGCTTAGATTAAATAAATTTTTAGATTTGAAGTTGGGTGTTTCAATTCTAGACCCCACCCTACTTCAATGTTAAAAATTATTAATTTGATAATATGAAAAGTGGTATACCATTAAATGGGAGGGACTTTAGAGGTGTGTGGTCCTTAGATGGGTGGGGTGAGCCAGTGTTCCCATTATATACACTACTCAGCCTCCTCTTAAGAATGAGAATTTGTTAAAAGAGATACTGAATAAATTAATTAAAAATAAGCAAATTGATGAAGTTGTTTAAATCTATTCGCCCAATGGGGTTACAACCACAAAAAATGTATGGGCTTCCAAAATTCCATATAGATGGCGTGCCTATGAGACCTGTTTTATCCATGATTGGCATTGACCAGTATAAAATAACCAAGTTTTTGGATGGATTATTGAAACCATTAATGCGATTAGAATTTGAATGTAAAGATAGTTTTGAATTTGTCATCCGCATTGCACAATATGATAGACAAAGTGTTGATGAAATCATGGTTTCCTTTGATGTTTGTAGTCTGTTTACTAATGTACCATTGGTTGAAACAATTGAATTATGTTGCTTGTTATGGAATGAAAACATCTCTGAATATCATAATTTGGATGGAAGAACATTTCGTAAAATTCTTGTATTTGTTACTTCAAAAATCAATTTTGTTTTCAATAATGAATGGTATCAACAAATAGATGGATTCAGCACCAACGATGCCTTCAATTTTTTAGCAAGCTTAGAAAAGAAAATTGCATCTTTCCAATTTATGCAGCACACTGTTTATAAGCGGGATTGATTAATCGTACAGTACAAAGTGTTGACAAATTGATTGACTTGTTAAGGAAGAACGGTTATTCAAAATCCTTTTTATCAATTATGGTAAAAGATACTGTTGACAAATTTACTAAATATCCTAAGGAACATCTGGGTGTGATGTTGTTGAGGTGTGTGAGTCTTATGAGTTAAAATCTGGGTGTGATTTTGTTGATCGAGATTGGTTACAGCCAAATAATGATAATTTAAAAACGATTAAAAATAACTTGATATAAAAATGATTTAAAAACGATTAAAAATAACTTGATATAAAAATGATTTAAAAACGATTAATAATAACTTGATATAAAAATGATTTAAAAACGATTAATAATAACTTGATATAAAAATGATTTAAAAACGATTAAAAATAACTTGATATAAAAATGATTTAAAAACGATTAAAAATAACTTGATATAAAAATGATTTAAAAACGATTAAAAATAACTTGATATAAAAATGATTTAAAAACGATTAAAAATAACTTGATATAAAAATGATTTAAAAACGATTAAAAATAACTTGATATAAAAATGATTTAAAAACGATTAAAAATAACTTGATATAAAAATGATTTAAAAACGATTAAAAATAACTTGATATAAAAATGATTTAAAAACGATTAAAAATAACTTGATTTTAAAACGATTAAAAATAACTTGATATAAAAATGATTTAAAAACGATTAAAAATAACTTGATTTTAAAACGATTAAAAATAACTTGATATAAAAATGATTTAAAAACGATTAAAAATAACTTGATATAAAAATGATTTAAAAACGATTAAAAATAATTTGATATAAAAATGATTTAAAAACGATTAAAAATAATTTGATATAAAAATGATTTAAAAACGATTCAAAATAACTTGATATAAAAATGATTTAAAAACGATTCAAAATAACTTGATATAAAAATGATTTAAAAACGATTAAAAATAACTTGATATAAAAATGATTTAAAAACGATTAATAATAACTTGATATAAAAATGATTTAAAAACGATTAATAATAACTTGATATAAAAATGATTTAAAAACGATTATAAATAACTTGATATAAAAATGATTTAAAAACGATTAAAAATAACTTGATATAAAAATGATTTAAAAACGATTAAAAATAACTTGATATAAAAATGATTTAAAAACGATTAAAAATAACTTGATATAAAAATGATTTAAAAACGATTAAAAATAACTTGATATAAAAATGATTTAAAAACGATTAAAAATAACTTGATATAAAAATGATTTAAAAACGATTAAAAATAACTTGATTTAAAAACGATTAAAAATAACTTGATATAAAAATGATTTAAAAACGATTAAAAATAACTTGATATAAAAATGATTTAAAAACGATTAAAAATAACTTGATATAAAAATGATTTAAAAACGATTAAAAATAACTTGATATAAAAATGATTTAAAAACGATTAAAAATAACTTGATTTAAAAACGATTAAAAATAACTTGATATAAAAATGATTTAAAAACGATTAAAAATATCTTGATATGAATGATACAGTTTTTCCCAACAAATGTTTCATTTCGAATTGGATGACCTTTATGAAGAAGCACAAATTCAGATGCAATCGGCTCATGTTTTTGGAAGTGTTTGTCGTCTAGAGGTAATATCGATTCAAAGTTCGTGTACACAACAAACTTGTTTTTTAGTTTCACTCTTGTCTTTAAATTCGATATATTTATTTTCTGGCATTGAGTATAGAGTCGTCCGCTCCACATTCTTCCTACAAAGACCTATATGTCTTTCAAAAGCAGGACGTTTTCGAAACTCGTGAAGACACGTATGGCACCAATGTGATTGGATTCTGACTCCTTCTACTCATCTCTGTAATTGATCGAGATTGGTTACAGCCAAATAATGATAATTTAATTCTAAAATTTAGTTAATATTTTTAATGATTAAAAGAAAATATTACCTTCCTCAATTAATAAGAGATACATCTGAGATCCCGTCGAAGTACTTCTATATACCAAGTCAACGAACGGATTCTTGAAAATATTTTCACTATTCTGTTTATTGGATCTTTATTATATTTGAGAACATTGTTTGATATATTTGGATTCATTGCTTCAAATTGACAAATGTTTACCAGTTTCATTGGAAACCATTCAAATTTCCATGTTAAATCTTTAAAAAAAAATCAATTTATGACATTTATAAATATGTATATTACCACTTAAGTTATATTTTGTTGTTCTTTCTCTATCCCGACGTATATCATTATAATGTAACACGGCTTGTATGCTATATAAAAAACAAAATTGATCTTTGTTGTGTACATTAACTAAAGCCTGACAGTTTTCAGGTAATTTGGCGTTTTAATGTAACTTGGACCTAAGTAAATATCTTGATTTATATATATAATAATGTTTAAAACTTACCAGATACATGTATTATGTCTGATAATTTAGTTAAAATCATAGTAACTTCTAATATCTTATGAATTCTCCACCAACTACTTTGTTGAGTGTATTTCTCCAACTTTTCTTTTAATTTTTCAATCCCATCATTAATAAATGAAGATGACATTGTAATTGCTTTATTCGACAAACACCATTTTTTAATGTCACCATCCTCTTTGATAAACTCTGCACAAAGTCCAAATTGGTTTTTTACTGTCCCCATTTGTTGAATATGATCCTCTATTTCTTTGATGAGACAATCTGGAACAACAATGTCAGGAGAATTAATTGCAGATACATCACTTGTCAATTCAACACGAGAACCATTTAAGTCAGACTCCCGACGTGGACACAATTGTATGTTAGAGTCTCCATTTCCGTAAAATATTGACTTTCGTTTTGTGGTGGCAGAGTTTTGTCTAACTACATTTATAATTAATATTACACAACTTAAATAACATAACTTGTAACATATTCTTTAATCTGCTTAGGATCGTATGATGTATTCATTTTCGATTGTACTATAAAAATTAATAATTGTTAATAGTAGAAAGAGTATTACTTTTAGTGATCATACTGCTCTTCGTTTCTTCGAATCTTCTAAGATGGTGTCCGTGTTGTCGTACAAACATTAACCACCTACCTGGTGTTATAATGAGACATTCCGGGCATACGTAACCCGATAAGCTAGAGTCATTTATCTTGAAAATATGATGATGTAACTGATTTACAGTTCTCAACATCTTCATGACTTTCGGCAATACAAAATTTATATAAACTGCATCCGTTCACTAAAAGAAAATAATCATTAATAATAGATAGAGAATAAAAAATTATTCATTTATATAAGTTAAATTAAAAGTTTAAATGACAAACATTTGAAAAGTTATTGCTTATATATTACACATGATTAAATTCTGACCAATCAAATCAAGGAAGGGGTAGGAAAAATAAATATATTCTGACCAATCAAAATCAAGGAAGGGGTAGGAAAAAAATAAATGCAGTACGTTGCAGTATTTTAAAACTTCAATATATTTTAAAAGACATTTTAACGCTAAAGTTGAATTATTTAACATTTTCATAATTTTCAGCATTTTATAATTTTCAGTATTTTTATTATTATTTTTTAATAATATTTTTATTATTTTTATTATTTTCATGATTATATTCAGGAACATTTTCATAATTTTAAATCAATTTTTTAAAATAATAATAAAATATAACTAACATTTTGATTCCATGTTAATATCGTGAGTATCGGCCTCAATATCATTTTCACCATCATTAATTGTTTGATCAGCTAAACAATTTTTAATTTCAATTAAATTTTAAAAATAAACTTACTTAATAAAACATCTTTTTCATCGTCACTATTAATAATTGGTAGATCTTGACTATAGTTGTCAGTCTCGATGACTTCATACCATAAATTCTCTAAAATAATAATATATAATAATAATAATACTAAAATAATTTACCGTTCTTTCCTTCCAACATGGCGCGTAAAATCTGATTTTGTTCTCTGTCCATTTTGAAAATTAGCGATTTGAAAAATTGGTTTTGTAAAAATATTTTTTAAAAGTGACGAATTTGGAAATTGTAAACGCTTATATAGAAAATGAATATTTTCCTGTCCAATCAAAATCAAGGAAGGGGTAGGAAAATAATAAATATTATTATATTAGATATTTGATAGTCAAATCTTCTAGAAAATTATAACTATTCATTGATGTGTTTATCAACAAAACATCAAAACAGATTAAAAAACATCAATATATAAAACAAAACGAGCGGGCAAATATAATTATAAGAAAAAAAGAAAAAAATTTTAAAAAAGAAAATTAAATTAAATTCTATATTAAATTCTTAATGATTATACTAAAAATTCTTCAAAACTATGAAAAGCTAATGAAAAATTCAAATTTACGATAAAAAATATTTGTGCATCATATAAAATATGACATATATCAATTCTAATCATATACCAATTCTAATCAAATAATTTAAAACATGTGTGTATTACACATAAAACAAGATACATAATTTTTAATCAAGTCATTTTATTTATATAATATATGAATAAAATCCCAAGAAAATTACGCTAACCCTATGAAAAATACAAATTTATCGTAAAAGCATGTGTGTATTACACAAAAAGCGACTCATCATTTTTAAAAAAAGACGATGACTCATCAAGGTCATTAAAGTATATATGACTCATTTTTTTTAAACAAAGACAATTAAACAAAGCCATTTAACAAATATTTAAACAAAGACATTAAAACAAATACATTTAAACAAAGACATTAAAACAAAGACATTTAAACAAATATTTAAAAAAAGACATTTAAACAAAGACATATAGACAACGACTCATCTTTTAAATGGGGGTACTTCTTTTTTTTGCACCCCTGTAAATGACTCATCGATGAATCATCCTTTTTAGAACAAATACAATGCATCATTTATTTTAAAAACAAATACTCATCACAAGATTCATCATCTAGTTTTTAGAACAAAGACTTCTTTTTTGGTAAACCAAAAATTATTGTATATGTCGCTACAGAATAATAATAATTAAAATAATAATAATTATAATAATAATAATTATAATAATTATAAAATCATACCCATTTCCTCATAAAAAAGTTTGGTTTCATAAAATTTGTTTTCATAAAATTTATTTCATAATAAAATAAAATCTCTTTTCATAAAAAAATGGTTTCATAAAATTGGTTTCATAAAAACTGGTTTCATAAATTGTTTTCATAAAAATTGGTTTCATATAAGTTGTTTCATAAAAAATTAAAAAGTTAATCATTAAAGATTTAATTATAAAAAATTTAAATCATAAAAAAAAATTTACAAAAATAATAATTACCTCTCAATCATTTGAAAAAGATATATAAGGCATCGATAATATGTAACCAATCAAAATACCGATTGGATAGAAAATATTATCGATGCTTTGTTATTTAAATATGATTCATCGATGAGTCATCGATTACTCATATAATAAAAAATAATGTCTTTGTTACTTACATAAAGACATCTTTGTTAAATTTACACGTGACATGTCTTTATGTGAATAAAAAAAATTAATAATATTTATGCCAATAATAATAATAAAATAATAATAATAATAATAATAATAATAATAATAATAATAATAATAATAATAATAATAATAATAATAATAATAATAATAATAATAAAATGATAATTTAAGCCTTTTGCTGCAAATAATGTATTTAATGAAAGAATTTTCGACTATACGATAGTCCTTGTCAATCTCCTGGAATTTAGCAATGTTCTTCCCCAAAATACCCTTCAATCTTTCTTTTATTTCCTTTCTCTTAATTCTCATTGGTTGTAAATATAATGAATTGTTTTATTTTTAATTTATTCTATTTTTTTTAATTTCTTTATATATTGTCAGTTATTCTCAAAGTCAATGACAACAGATCAAATTCATGATTTCATTGATTTCTTCTTTAGTGTTGATCTTTGGCTGTCTGTTTATGATGAGAATTGCTTCTTTGATTCTGACATTTTTCTTGTTGTCATTGACTTTGAGAATAACTGACAATATATAAAGAAATTAAAAAAAATAGAATAAATTAAAAATAAAACAATTCATTATATTCACAACCAATGAGAATTAAGAGAAAGGAAATAAAAGAAAGATTGAAGGGTATTTTGGGGAAGAACATTGCTAAATTCCAGGAGATTGACAAGGACTATCGTATAGTCGAAAATTCTTTCATTAAATACATTATTTGCAGCAAAAGGCTTAAATTATCATTTTATTGTTTTAAATAATAAATGCTGCTACCAAGCAATCATCATTTTAATAATAATAATAATAATAATAATAATAATAATAATAATAATAATAATAATAATAATAATAATAATAATAATAATAATAATAATAATAATAATAATATATTTATATGTACTCATATTTGTGCAGTTTGAAATCGGTGACATTGAATTGGTTTTCAGATTTTTATTGATCCTTTCATTGTTCGATTTCAAAGTATCTCCGATTTCTTGCTTGATCTGAATCTTTGAAGGAATCGAGTCAACAGTCGGGAAAGACCCAAAGATTAATTTGCTGACTTTTAGACAATACAAATACAAACATTTTGAATCTAATTTTGACACTGTTGAAATAATTTTTGGATAAATAAAATTTTTTTAATTATAGCATTTAAAAAAATAAATAGCGGTTTTGAAAGAAATACATGGCAATAATAGACAAGGTTTATCATTTCTTAGAGAAAAATCGATTTTCAGATAATATTGAAATGAAATATCATGCTGTCGATTAAAAATAAAACCTAATTTCAAATAATAAATAACGAACAGGTGCAAAAATACAGTAAATTATGTAATAATATAATAATAATATAATAATAATAATAATAATAATAATAATAATAATAATAATAATAATAATAATAATAATATTATTATTTTTATTTATATTACTATTATTATTATTATTATTATTATTATTATTATTATTATTATTATTATTATTATTATTATTATTATTATTATTATTATTATTATTATTATTATTATTATTATTATTATTATTATTATTATTAATATTATTACAATTTCCAAAAGTCATTTGACGAATTCAACACTGAAATTAACTACAAAAGCATTAGCGTATAATTAAAGCATTTACCTAAATTTTCAAATAAAAATTTTTCATAGAAGCTTTATTAGAATTTCTAAAATTTGCTTCGATAAATTCACTTAAATTGTCTCAAAGCTTTAATTTCGTTACTTTACAAAATAGAAAATTAGATGAAAAAACTATTTTTAGACTTTTTACTAAATGAAGAAATCAGACAAAATTAGCCTGGAAACAATAGATATTTATTAAGAATTGAATTTAAATTAAACCTGTGATAATATAATTAAATTAATTAAATTATTAACAATCAAATCAATTATTTCATTCATTCTTGCAGAATTTCTTATTCCTTGCATTTCGTTACGTTGAAAGAAATTCTTCCTTGAGATCTTTCTTGATAAAATTAAAGGATAACTGTTTTATAAGACTTTTTCTATGGGCGCTTGTGCCTATATATTCAATTTTAGATGATTGTCTGTTGCACAACAATATACAAATATTTTAATAAAAGTTTAAACGGTTGCAAATGACTGCAAAAGGGGTGATTAGTTACAAAAGAATTTATGATCTTTACTATAGAATACGTGCTTGCGGTATGGGCATATTTTTTATATTTTTTTATCTTTTTAATTTTCAATAGTAAGTAGTGCCTCAAAATTTAATAATTTTGTTTTGAATGTTTGTTTTGATGAGGAAAGAAGGAATCCAGATTCTTATTCGAGATGGCTTATAGTAATAATGGCAAATAGAAAATTAATTTTTATCCAAAACTTTAAATAATGAAATTCAACACCTTAGAAATACAGGCGTAGCACCTCTCCTAAATCTTATGACAGAAAATAAAAAGGAAAATATCTTCACAATATTAATAATAATCGAAAATTTTAAATTAAAATTAAAGTAGTTTTTTAGGTAATTGAATATTGCTATAAAATTATTTTATACTATTCCCATAAACATTGTAAGAGGAGAAGCTATAACAAAAATCATCTTTGCTTTACACTTATAAAAAATAAATTACATTATAATAAGAATTTTTCATTATTGTTTTGTATCTAGGAAACTGAAATTTCAAAGTGAAAATTCCATCTTTTAGTTGATAATACTTCAATAGATTTAAGATTATTTATATTATATTATCTAAGTTTTGGGATTTTATAATAAAAGTATTTAAGCAAAATAAACTCTCTTGATTTAAGGACAACN